>JASTWP010000974.1:0-10000 GCA_030770255.1 Temnothorax ravouxi | reverse complement strand
CTACTATTTATCAGTTTTTTTGTTATTAATTTGATAGAAACCGATGTTTTATTTTTTTTTAAGTTTTTCAGTTCAAGATTATCGTATTTTTTATCAAAAGTACATGAAGAGAGAGAGAGAGGAGAGAGAGAGAGTAGAGAGAGAAGGAGGGGGAGGGAGGGAGAGGGGGAGAGGGAGGAGTGGAGAGAGGGTGAGATAAGAGAGGGGGAGGAGAGGGGGAGGAGAGAGAGAGGGAGAGGGAGAGGGAGATTTAGATTATAGGGAGAGGGAGAAGGGAGAGGGAGAAGGAGATATAGAGGGATATGAGGGAGATTAGAAGAGAGAAGAGAGATAGAGACAGAGAAAGAGAGAGGAGAGAGAGAGAGATAGGTGGGGGGAGGGAGAGGGGACAGAAGTAAATGAGGCTAGAAGAGACTATTTTGCTTGTCTTAACTACACCATGGCCCTCCGGGCGAAGCCCGGTAACCAGCTATATAGATATATATTATATATATGTATAGATTTATATATATGTGTGTATATATATATATATTATATATTATTATATATATATATAATATGAGAATGTAAGCTTTTTATTTTTTGAATATCTTGAATATCTCTTTTCTGATCGCATTATTATGTAAATATAATTAAATATACCTTGCAATTCTCGATAGATAAAAACCGCTTAGTTCAGCATTTGAAATCATGTAGCAGAGATTAGTTCGAGCATTTATCCGCAACGTGAACGCGCACACTATCATTCTTCCTTGAGTGGCACATTTATTTAATAAAGCGCCAAAGAATAGATTGCCTGCGAAAAAAACAAAGACTACATTTGAAATTACTTTTATAGTAATTAAAGGCTGCGATATCATGAATTGAGTGTTATTTCACGCATAAAATTTATTGTATCATGTATCTTATACTTCGTTACCTTTACGAGTGCTACCGTAATCTGCTCTGACGAAGTACTTCCGCTTAATGTGATATCTAAGAAGATCGTCACGTATAGGTTTTACACCGATTATCTTGGCTGGTGGATGTATATGTTTTATCCGGTGCAGCTCTTTTTGCGTGAAACGCAGCTTCATACCACCAATTGGCTCCTTAGTTTCCAAGTTAACTTCCTCTGGTATCACAAAAGTTAAATCAAGTTCCTCACTGTCGACGTCCTATAATAATCAAGCAAATCAAACGTAAGAAATAAAAAATCCAAGACATTCTTATACGTGTCATTTTAAGCAAGATCTTTGATTACGTTATGCGAGAAATATACACCTTTTTATAAACCTATTCACCCTTGAAATACTTCGATCTCGATAAACTTGATTAGTCGCTTTGCTCAGCAATTTCGTTTGCAAGCATGTACGTTTTCTGTACTTACATTTTCACTTGTACAATATTTAACAATGTTGTAAAAATAAATATTACTCTCACCAACGTGAAGACCCACCTGCCTAAAGTACGCACGACCAAATCAATCCTCAGGCCATCACACAACTGAAAGCCTAATCGCACAATATTTTTAGACGACACGCTTTAATCTGCTGCACCAGTGATGTCATTCTGTGAACATATATGTCTTCCTTGACAACATCTCTAAATCTTTATAGAACTGATCATGCACCCATTGTTCCCCAATCTAATCACGTACAATTTAATGTCCAAGTCTTTCAAGGATGCCGTCTTCAATCTGATGCGATGTTTTTCGTCATCCGCGAATTTAGGGGTGTGACAAGTAATCAGAATTATCCTGCGTTTGGTGAGGACTGTCTTTATCTTTAAGAAGATATCCATGGCGTATGTCAACGCGTCGTGAAGCGGGTAAGCATCCTCGAATTTCGTACTTTGATAACCCTTCAGCCAAAGAATTTGCTTGTACCACTGCAGGGATAATTAATGACAATTAATTGTAACTCGTTAATCAAACTAATAACCAACGTTATAACTAACCTTGAAAAACTTTTGGATATGACTGAGCTTGGTCTCCGGTTCTATCTCAAACATCTTCTGTGTAGCATCGACGAGAAGCAATGTGGCTTTTCTTACTCCGTATCATTGACTTTCTTGTAAATCGTCTTCTCCATTCATATTGTAACCTTGTACAAGTGCCATTACTGTTATCAGCATAATTTGTTACTATTAATTATTTCGCAGTTATCATTTAAATAATGTCTCAGAGAACATTATATAGATATTTGAAAGTCATCTGAGATCATAAGAAATCTTAAAATTCCGAAGATGTCTTATGACATAATAAATCTAAACATATTTTAAGTAACTGCTGTAATTAATAATAAATACGTAGTACAGTTTGTTGAAATCCATTCGTAACACACTACTGGCGTTTTAGGTTCACGTTCACGAATTTGTCGGAAAATATGATTAAATACTCACCTCTGAAGGGATTGAAACGTCGAAGTCACAAAGACTAGAATTCTGCGAATCTCTGACAAATCTACACGAATCTTTTTATCTTCACATTTGTCGATGGAAAGATTAACTAATGTTCCCTGAGACATTATTTAAATAATAACTGCGAAATAATTAATAGTAACAAATTATGCTGATAACAGAAATAGCACTCGTATGTATGTACAAGATTACAATACGGATATAGAAGACGATTTGCAAGAGAGTCAATGGCCGCGTTCAGCAGACACAACTGTTGAGTTCGTCTTATCAACACTCTGCGTTGATTGGTTGGTTCTAAAAGTAAGAGCCAATCACGTTCGACTGCTACTGAGCGTCTTGGTCTGCTGAACGCGACCAATGGTACGGAGTAAAGTTGAATTCAGACAGGACGCGTCAAGCAGCGAGCAGCAACCAATCAGCGAGGCGATATATTCTACGCCACTGCTGATATCACTGGCCTAGTTTACATCGATCACTTGATACGCGTATTAAATAGTAAATAACTTGTAAATTAGTTTGATTATTGGCTGATCAGTTCAAATATACTATTTCATACGCGTATCAAAAGATCGGTGTAAACTAGGCCACTAGCTGATTGGGTTGCTGCTCGCTACTTGACGCTTGATGCGTTCTGTCTGAATCTAGCTTAAGGCTGAGTTTCCACTGGGCGTGTCACGTGTCGCGTCGTCTGTCGTTAACCAATCTAAACATCCCGTCACAAATAATGTAATAAAATAAGATGTTTTGATTGGTTGCGATGGATGACGCGACGCGTGACGCGCTCAATGGAAACTCAGCTTAAGTCCCCATCTACAATAGGGTCGGTATTCATACTTCATATCGGATCTTATATTTAAGACCGTCTTAAGTATGATCTTAAGATGTTATGAACCACTCACAGAGCCATATTAGCATCTTAAGACATTACTTAAGACAGACTTGAAGTAAGATTCGACTGATAAGGGAATAGGTGTTTTAAGCCCTAAAGCCCCTTGCACAATAGGCGATAGCGATAACGATAGCGACAGCGGTCTAGTTTCCACCGAAATCGTTAATTCGCGCCTAGTGCGGCGTAGAACCAAATTTAAGTCGATGGAAATGTGACTGACTGCGCTTCCGCTTTGATCCACATGTTTTGGAAACTAGTGGAAACAGTACATTAAACCGAAGCAGAATCGGATTTGAAGACTTCGGTGGAAACTAGGTCATCGATAATGTTGCCGACAAAGCTATACCTTTGTTGGCAACTTTGTCGCTGTCGCTATCGCTATCGCTATCGCCTATTGTGCAAGGGGCTTAAGCCTTTAAGAAGGAAGCTTTCCAGCAAGCGACACAAGTCGACACAAGCATCGTACTATCTTTCTTTTTTGGTAACGAGTGAAGCGGGGAGCACACACTTCTGCATAACGCATAATGCGTAAGTATAAGAAAATTGATTGGTCCATACACATGTGCATAAGGAAATAGACCAATCAATTTTCTTATGCTTACGCATTATGCGTTGTGCAGAAGTGTGTGCTCCCCGCTTTAGCACACACTTCTGCACAACCATGCATAATGCGTAAGCATAAGAAAATTGATTGGTCCATACACATGTGCATGAAGAAATAGACCAATCAGTTTTCTAAGGCTGGAGTCCTATGGCATGTATTTTCCGCGTAACGCGTAACCACGTAACCAATTAGAAGCGTTTCATATTTTCGGTTATGCATATTCGCGCTTCTGATTGGTTACGCGGTTACGCGTTACGCGGAAAATACATGCCATGATTGCCATGGGACTCCAGCCTTATGTTTACGCATTAGGGTGCCTCCCCATGCAAGACGGAATCTCGGAAAACGGAATCTCGGAATCATTCTGATTGGTTAGTTCCATGAGGCTAACCAATAGCCTCATGGGACTAACCAATCAGAATGATTCCGAGATTCCGTTTTCCGAGATTCCGTTTTCCGAGATTCCGTCCTGCATGAGGAGGCACCCTTATGCGTTATGCAGATCAAAGTGTGTGCTCCCCGCTTTAAGCGGGGAACACAGACTTTTGCATAACGCATAAAAGGTAAGCATAAAGCCCTTATCAGACTACGGATTGGGATTGAGATTGGATTGAAATTTAATTAATTAGAACAGAGAAAACTGATCTCAAGTTTAGTAAACTTTGCTCTGATTGGTCAAATTTCAATCCAATCTCAATCCCAATCCGTAGTCTGATACGGACTTAATGGCTGCGTTCAGGAAACAACCGTTGAGTGAGCGCTTAGTGATTCTTTATTATAATTGGTTTTACACTTAGATCAGGAGAAGAAGGCAAGAACCAATCATATTAAAGAATCATTGAGCACTCAAAGATTGGCCGCGTTCAGCAGACACAATTGTTGAGTTCGTCTTATCAACACTCTGCGTTGATTGGTTGGTTCTAAAAGTAAGAGCCAATCACGTTCGACTGCTACTCAGCGGCTTGGTCTGCTGAACGCGCCCATTGTGTCTCCTGAACGCAGCGTGCAGCCATGCAGCCAATGGCGGCGTTCAGAAGAACAATTACTGAATTATCTTCTTTTGCACATTCTGCGTTGATTTATTGTTTCTAAAAGTAATAGCCAATCACGTTTGATTGATACTAAGCAACTTGATTTGCTGAACGCACCCAATTGTTCGGCGAACGCTTGCTGCTTTACCTGCTTAACCGTGCTTAAAATAATAGAACTGCAATCCATTTGGTGCTACATATGCTTTGAAGCGTACATTTCTTTGTCCCGATCAGTCAAACTTCAAGCAATTTTAGTCTTCAATGCGTAATCTGATATAGATTTAGGGCCAGAGCACAAAGATTATCGTAACCGTTTACGACTCTGTAAGTCATTAAGCCGGTGTCAGATCATCATTGCACTAACAAAGATTTAGGGCCGGTCTACAATAAATGTTGTAAGTCGTAAGTCGTAAGAATTGGCCAATCACAGTTTATTATTCTTTGACCACAAGGAGATTAAAGATCATTGCACGTAACAAAGTTTTAGTCATAATCGTAAAGCCGTGATCAGACTACGGATTTGGGATTGAGATTGGATTGAAATTTCACCAATTAGAGCAAAGTTCACTAAACTTGAAGTTAGTTTTCTTTATTCTGATTGATTAAATTTTAATCCAATCTCAATCCCAATCCGTAGTCTGATCACGGCTTAAAGGCATAAAAAAATAGACCAATCACAGTCGATTCTCCTCGCACTTAAAGAATAATTGAGTGTGATTAGTCTATTTTCTTACGGCCTTACGATTAAAATTAAAACTTTGTTACGTGCAATGACCTTAATAAACTGTGATTGGTCAATTCTTACGACGTACGACTAACAACACCCATTGTAGACTGACACTAAAGGTCTATCCAGACAAACTTGCATAGGTGCATAGCCATATGCATAAAGAAACGGATTGGTCTATTTCCTTATGCACATGCATCAAGTTTGTCTGGATAGACTTTTAGCCATAATCGTAAGAAAATAGACCATTCACAGTCGATTATTCTCCTTGAGCTCAAAGAATAATCGAGTGTAATTTGTCTATTTTCTTACGGTCTTACGATTATGACTAATGCTGGGTCTACAATGCAAGTCACAGAGTCGTGAGTCGCAAAAATTGACCAATCACAGTCGAATTTGAGAAGAATAATCGACTGTGAATGGTCAATTCTTGCGACTCACGACTCTGCGACTTGCATTGTAGACACAGCATCAAACTTTGTTACGTGCAATGGCCTTTAGGGCCAATTTTCCCAACTGTCTCTCTTAGAAAGAAACGAAGAGTGAGTTTAATCGAAGGTTACAGTTAATCGACGTTGGTGAAACTGGACCTTAATGGTCTATGGGCCAATTTCACCAACCACGGTTAGCTTAACCGACAGTTAAAGTTAGCAGGATTGCCCAATAGAAATGAATCCACCCTGCTTTCTATTGGTCAATCCTGCTAACTTTAACCGTCGGTTAAGCTAACCGTGGTTGGTGAAATTGGCCCTTAGAGAGTCGATCATGTATCTTGAAAACAGATGAAAATTATAAAATAAATAGATTTACTAGATTTTGACTAATAAAATCACAAATACTCTAGTGAATTTCTCATTTTTGTAATTTTTACCTTATTTCAAGATATCTAATTGACTCCCTGGCAAACTTGTATAGCCGCATAAAAGCTGATTTATAGAGGCCGTAACCGTTGCTTTAAGCCGTCATCTTTAAGAAATTGACCAATCACAGTCGATTGTTCTTCTCACATTCGACTGTGATTAGTTAATTTCTTAAAGATTACGGCTTAAATCAACGGTTACGGCCTCTATGAATCAGCCTTAAGTCACGGTCTCTAATAGGTGCTTTATGCTCTAAGCAGTAAGAAATTGACCAATCACAATCGAAGTGCAAGAATTATTTCGTGAGAAGAGTAATTGACTGTAATTAGTCAATTTTTTACGGCTTAGGACTTAAAACTCTTATTGTAGACCGGGATTAATGTATATGTATAGAAAAATTAAACAATTAAGGGTCTACAGAAGTAATTTATTACTAGAATCGTAAAATCCGTATTACGGCCAAAATAATGAGAAAATCGCACTTTAACTATGATATTCATAATCATCAGCATTGCCTTGAAAGCTACTGCAGAGCGATTTTTTGGAAAAATGGTCAAAATAAAATTTTTGAGTTTTTATATAAAAAAAGTTAAAGTGCGATTTTCTCATTATTTTGGCTATAATACGGATTTTACAATTCTAGTAATGAATGACTCCTGTCGACCATGAAGACCCTCTTAAGTACAATCTTAAGATGTCATTATCCAATCACAGAACCGTATTAGCATCTTAAGATATTATTTAAAACGGTCTTGAAATAAGATCTGATTATGACTACCGGCCTATAACCTTGCTTTAATAAGTATTTAAGCTTTAAGCCATAAGAAATTGACCAATCATAATGGAATGTGAGAAGAATACTCGATTGTGATTGGTCAATTTCTTCATAACCTAATTCCTGTCAAATTTAACGTTTAGTGCCCGTCTACAATAGGTGTTTTAAGCCCCAATTCTTACGACTAACGACTTACAACACTTATTGTAGACCAGCCCTTAGCACGTTCAAGCAGGCAAAAGAGTTAAGCGGGGAGCACACACTTCTGCACAACGCATAATGCGTAAGCATAAGAAAATTGATTGGTCCATACACATGTGCATAAGGAAATAGACCAATCAATTTTCTTACGCTTACGCATTATGCGTTGTGCAGAAGTGTGGGCTCCCCGCTTAATGTGCGTAAGTATAAGAAAATTGATTGGTCTATTTTTTATGCACATGTGTATAGACCAATCAATTTTCTTATGCTTTAAGGCTGATTTATAGAGGCCGTAACCGTTAATTTAAGCCGTAATTTTTAAGAAATTGACCAATCACAGTCGATTGTCCTTCTCACATTCGACTGTGATTGGTCAATTTCTTAAAGATTACGGCTTAAATTAACGGTTACGACCTTTATAAATCAGCCTTTACGCATTATGCGTTATGTAGAAGTGTGTGCTCCCCGCTTTAAGCGGGAAACACAGACTTTTGCATAACGCATAATGCATAAGTATAAGAAAATTGATTGATCTATTTCCTTAGTGCCCATCTACAATAGGTGTTTTAAGCCCTAAGCCCTAAGAACTTGACCAATCACAGTCAATTATTCTCCTTAAATTCAACTGTGATTGAACAATTTCGGGAGCTTTCCAGCAAGCGACACAAGTCAACACAAGTATCGTTTTATCTTTTACTACGTTTACGCGAGCGTTACTTCTGTAGTAACTTACGATAATTCACTCGTTTACGCGGAGTAAATTATCGTAAGTTACTACAAAATCTTGTTTACGCGAAGGAATTATCGTGTAAGTTACTACAAAAGTAACGCTCGCGTAAACGTAGTATTTGTTACTCATTGGCCCTAGTTTACACCGATTACTTGATACGCGTATTAAATAGTAAATAACTAATAAATTAGTTTCATTATTGGCTGATCAGCTCAAATATATACTATTTGATACGCGTATCAAGAGATTGGTGTAAACTAGGCCATATATTACCAAATAAGAAAGATAGAACGATGCTTGTGTCGACTTGTGTCGCTCGCTGAAAAGCTTCCTTCTTAAGGCTAGGGCTTAAAACATCTATTGTAGATGGGGACTTAAGCTAGATTCAGACAGAACGCGTCAAGCGTCAAGTAGCGAGCAGCAACCCAATCAGCTAGAGGGCCGGTATTCATAATCAGATCTTATTTCAAGACCGTCTTATGCTTCGTCTACAATAGCAATAGGAGTATGCAGTAAGACGTAAACAGTAAGCTATTGACCAACCACGGTCGATTATTCTAAAATTGTAAAAATTCTATTATGCTAGGTCTACAATGCGAGTCGTAAAGTCCTGAGTCGTAAGAATTCACCAATCACAGTCGATTATTCTCCTCAAATTCGATTGTGATTGAGTCAATAACTTACTGCTTACATCTTACTATATACTCCTGCTGCCATTGTAGACGACGCTTTAAGTAATATCTTAAGATGCTAATACGGCTCTGTGATTGGTTAATGACATCTTAAGATTGTACTTAAGATGGTCTGAAATATAAGAACCGACTATAAATACCGGTCTAGGTGATATCAGCAGTAGCGTAGAATATATCGCCTTGCTGATTGGTTGCTGCTCGCTGCTTGACGCTTGACGCGTCCTGTCTGAATCCAGCTTTACTCCGTACCATTGACTGCGTTCAGCCAAAACTCCGCTAGCCTAGCAATCGTAAGCAGTCGCTCGTTTCCTCTCCTTTTAATCCATTGGGTCAAAGGAGAGGAAACGAGCGACTGCTCACGATTGCTAGGCTAGCGGAGTTTCGGCTGAACGCAGCCATTGGTCGCGTTCAGCAGACCAAGCCGCTGAGTAGCAATAGAACGTGATTGGCTCTTACTTTTAGAACCAACCAATCAACGCAGAGTGTTGATAAGACGAACTCAACAGTTGTGTCTGCTGAACGCGGCCAATTGACTCTCTTGCAAATCGTCTTCTCCATCCGTATTGTAATCTGTACATACATATGAGTGCCATTTCTGTTATCAGCATAATTTGTTACTATTAATTATTACGCAGTTACCATTTAAATAATGTCTCAGAGAACAATAGTTAATCTTTCCATCGACAAATGTAAAGATAAAAAGATTCGTGTAGATTCGTCAGAGATTCGCAGGATTCTAGTCTTTGTGACATCGACGTTTGAATCCCTTCAGAGGTGAGTATTTAATCATATTTTTCCGACAAATTCGTGAACGTGAACCTAAAACGCAGTAGTGTGTTACGAATGGATTTCAACAAACTGTACTACGTATTTATTATTAATTACAGCAGTTACTTAAAATATGTTTAGATTTATTATGTCATAAGACATCTTCGGAATTTTAAGATTTCCTATGATCTCTCAGATGACTTCCAAATATCTATATAATGTTCTCTGAGACATTATTTAAATGATACCTGCGAAATAATTAATAGTAACAATTATGCTGATAACAGTAATGGCACTTGTACAAGTTTATAATTAGGTGAGAA
>JASTWP010000973.1:0-97596 GCA_030770255.1 Temnothorax ravouxi | reverse complement strand
TGAGAGAGCGTTCCTTGTAGCGTACCGTCGTGGTGTTCCATCGATGCGTAGTGGAATTCCGACGAAGGCGTAAGAGGAATCTGGAGTCCAAAGGTGGCAGTCCGTAGCTATCGAAATACGTTCCTGCTCCTTGTTCGTCGATGTAAAAAGCGACCCAATGTTGACCGGGCCGATCGTGATCGTCCGTGTTAGCGACGATGGCTGTCGACCTTGTCCACACCCTCGGCAGTCTGTCGGCAGGATAGACGCCCGCATATCTGACACTGAGATGATGCAACGCATGTAAGATTTCTAGCGAGTTCATTTTTTACACAGCGAGACGGTGTTCGCACGAGAGGAATTATTTGTATAATTTCGGAGTTTACCTCTTTTGGAGTTGTCGCACTAGTGTTCTTGGATGGAGACGTATTCTTTTCTTACGCTCGCTACTGAATAATAGGCTTTTGCTACTTCTCCTTCCTCTTTTTCTTCTATCTCGTTATTTTTTTGCAACTGTTTTATTTCTATAGCGATGTCACCGTCGTCGGTTTTTTCACCCTCGTCGTCGTCGTCGCTTGTGTCCACGTGTGAGAGATTTATAATATCGTAGTTCGAGTCGATGCTGCTGCTACTGCATTCGCTGTTGTCTCGCAAGACTAACCAGTGTTTCAGTTTGAAAGCGTTACGTAACGCATAAGCAATTTTGTCCGTAGTCGAAACACGAAATCCGTGATGTGAGCAGCGTTGACTGTACACTCGGGCCTCCGGTAAACTTTTGAACGGTGGAGAAATTTCTTCCAAATTATATATGTTTCAGGAAAGTAGTTGTCTCAAGTAACGAGCCTTTTCCACACCTCTGCAGTAAGATGTAGCGTACTTTTTGCGTAATTTCTCGCAGTTGTAGCGTGAAACATTTGAGATTGGTTTCACCATCGAACCACTCGATTCCATGATAATTTCGCGAAAGCCAGTTATTCTCACGTCTTGACTTTTTGGGTAGATCGTCAAATGGATAGGGAGGCGACATAATCCAGTGTCCGGCGATTATGCTGCGTTATTCGCGACAACTGCGACTTCTTTCGGAATAAACTTTCCGTTGACATCGCGGAAACCTTGTATGTCGCGCGCGCGATGACCAGATCCATAGTTCAAAATAATGCATTCTCTATTTTTTCAAGCGAAGCGTCGACGTCCGTGTCTCGAGTGAAACTGAATCTCTCTCTCTCTCTCTCTTTTCGCAGGACTTTACGCAGGAAAATGGTGATGGGAAAAATATGTAGTGTTAAAGCTGTGAAATATTATTTTCGACATTTGTCATTTAACCGGCAAAGTCGACGATGATTTGACGAGAGGAGTCGATTTCTAGAACATTATCGAATTCGGCGTAAACGATACAATTAACGGTTGTGGTAAGTGCTTTTTCAAATCGCACTTCCAGTCGTAAACTGCCATGTTTCACAAAATTCCAATGGCCGGCAAAATTGGCTGATAAGTCGGGTGTAAGATCAAAGGCGAAAAGTGTGAATCCTTCGGCGTAATCTTCTCTACTTATAGAATTACCCTCGTTCAAAAAATGTATAACGGTTTCCGAAAAGAGAGTGTGATAAGCTTCGACGTAGAGTGGCTCGTCTTTCGAGGAGCTCGGCTGTAACGGTCTACTGGGAATTTGTATACCGTCGGCGTACAGCAAAAAGAAATTTATACCATAGTTTTTTAAATTAACGGGTTTAATTTTCTATCGCCGTTGAACGCTTTGTTATCGACAAAACCGACTATTATCCGTTTCGGCAGTTGACCGAGTATTACATTGTCTATCGATTCTTCTACGAGACCCGCGTGAATCGTAAATGTTTTAACTTCGACTCTCATGAGGCGATATTTGGCGGTAGTTTGGCTCAACATTTTCGCATGCGCGAGTAAAATGCTAGGACTTATTTTTGCTCTTCTCACTAGCAGACTGGCGTCTAAAATGCGTATTTTCGACGTCGATCGATTTTCCATAAGGCAAAACGAATCCTTCGAACGAACGAGTCTCATTCTAACCTCCACACCGTTAATTAAAAATTTATCCTGATTGAAAACGTCGCAATAAAGATGACCTTATATGAGATCTAGCGCGTGTCTCTCGTGAATGTAACGAGCGCGTCTCACGAGAGCCGGATTTGGTGCTTCTGAATCTACGAGTGCGTCCATGAGTCCGGGGATATCCATGTCCCACAGACAAGAGGTCAAATGGGAAGTTTTTGCGGGTGAAGAATAATTTAACAACGCCTCTATGTACGCGCAGTACGCGTAGGCGTTGTTTGGAGGCGAGACGAGCTTTTGATTGAAATATACGTCGATTTGATTGAACATGGAATGCAGTAAATGATTTACAGGGCCTACTTTGAACGCGCTTCCGCCTGGTGTACTTGTTTGGCCGTCGCCACCGCCACCTGCTAGGGGAGAAGTTTCTACGCGTATGCGAAGACTCAACATGGTGTGCGTGAGGTCCAGGTAGTTTTCTCCGTGACCGGGTATGACGAATTCTATAGGTGCGTCGTCCCCGAGGGAGGTTATGGGCTTGTAATAGATCCATTGCGAGCTCTCGATACTAGTTTGAGTAAGCGGCAATGTGAAGAAATCGAGCTCGCTCTTTAAACACTCGTTTGAGTGCGTGTGAAGAAAAGACATGCTTATCCTCCTCCTCCGCTCCTTGAATTCTTGCGCGCGCGACGATTAAGAGAATATGTCGGATACGCTGCGTTTCTTGACGCTGACTCGACGACGACGTTGTCTCGCAGTGGTGGTAGATGACTTTTTGTTTACAGCACGAGTCTTCTTCTTCTTCGATGATTTTTTGATCGTTATTCTCTTCCTCTGCTTGCTCTTTGAGGATTTTCTTTTGTCCGTTTGAGGACGACGACGTTTGCGAACTGCGACGCGACTGTCGTGGATGCCGAGGGGAAACTGAAACGCTGAATTTTTTGCGGTTACTTTATACCCCGATCCCTTCATTATGCTGCTTATCTTCTTCTGTGCTTTTCTTTTAAGATTTCCACTCGATTCCTTGAGGCGAGTTTTGAGCGCCTCCTTCAACGGTGTATTATTTTCGACATCTTTCATCACATTGATACCCGCGCGTAAAGCTTCTTTACCGACCGCTCGCGCGCCTCTACTTAGGAAAGGCAGCACCTTTCTGAATAATTCTCCGAGAAAACTACCGATTCCATGACCTCGTTGATAAGGTGCTCCGACGAAAACTCTTGGAATTCCTCCGCCTCGTCCACTCTGGTGTGAATCGTAATATTCGTAGTCCATGGTACTGAAATTATTTTTTATTTTTTCGACGACGACGACACTCCGCGTTGTTACTGGAAACGTCTAAAGTGCAATGTCACCGTCAGCGTCCCGGATTCGAATGGTATATTTTTTCCGAGTTGATCTTTTATATCTATTTCAATCGTGAGAAAATTTGTTTTGCGTAATAGAATATAATGCAACGGAGAGAAATGTTTCACCTGATTCGTCCCGTAAGCGTCCACGTGATTATAGCGGTATGTCTCGACCGGCACTATTCGGAGAAGAGGTGTTTGCGCGTCACCTGTTACATAAGGCTCGCAAATATCGCAATAAACAAACATTTTATCTGGAATGCCGCGCTGCAAACTACAAGGTTCATGACTATAGAAAGCTGTTTCGCGCGCACTTCTATTTTCGCTAATATGGCCAAGTTTAATATATTTTGCAGTAAACGCTTGGTTGGAAGAAGGATAAATTGCGTAGCGTCTGACAGAAAATTCGCCATAGTATTTGGGATTATCAAGAAGAACATGACCTAAACCGAGTATTTGTAGAAGAGTATCGGAAAGGCACATATGATGTATTAGATTGTATTCACTTGCGTTACAAGTAATGCTGATGTGGGTTTTTCCTCCAGTCTTCTCTTGTTGATCTAAATAAAAGTGCGAGTCAGCTTGTTTGCATGCTTCATTAATCGCCGAGATAAGTTCTCTGGCATTTTTGTAAAGTTCGAACCAAAATGTGCTTTTTTTTCGCCACCTGTACTTTCTCTTTTTTTTCTTCCGGTTTAGTATCGTAGAAGCTAGAGGATTTCATTTTCCTTATAGCGCAAGTGTAAAAGAGTACTGGGAAATTGAATCTCGCTAAGCGCCACTTCCCATTCGCCGTGTAAGTGTACAGTTTGAGGTAATTTCGTAACAAATGACGAGGTTCTATTTTCTGGGAAATAGCGCATGCTGCTATTGCTCGGAAGAACCATGAAAAATTGGTCATCCCTCATCTTGAGGAATAAGAGAATTTAAATTCGAAGCGGGGATCCAAGAGTCGAACTTGCTGGGATAACCGCGCCAGCTAACTAACACCTGTTTATTAGCACCGTGTCCCCTGGTCTTTATCACGCGATCGACGATAAACTCTTCTTCCTGCAAGTTTTTTTCTACCCTAGCTAATTCCTGCTCGTAAAAATACCGTCTATGACTTCATCCGCTAAATCGCTCAATTCGTACACGCGTGGTTTTCGCCACTCGAGAACGCGGTGAATTCAAAATATCTCTTCACTCCACGTCGCTTCGTATCCTTTCTCGAAGGTAACTTTTGCTCTACTGACGCGAACGAGGTCTCCGACACTGTATTTAGCTTTTCGTGCGCGTTTCATCTTTTCGCTCTTTCTCCATCGTCGAATTATATTTTCGCGCGCGACACGAGCGTTTTCTCTCGTAACGACAGCCGGCTGCATTCTAATGGAGGAATGACGGGTGTGATTGTAAGCGCTTACGATATCCTGCAAAACATCGACGTAGCGCCGCGTATTTTTATGCGTAAAATAGCGCCACATTCGCTCCTTCAACGTTCTGTTGAAGCGCTCGACGACGGCAGCTTTGATATCCGGATTACGGGCCACGCGAAAACGTATGTCGTTTTCTTTCAGAAACTTTTGCAACGGACGTCCGATAAATTCTTTTCTTTTATCCGTTTGTAAGTATACCGGTACGCGCCCGTCGCTCTTCGAGAGCACGCGTGCTCACTCGTTTTGTCTCGTAGCGGTTCTACCCAGACATATTTACTAAGCACGTCTATAATCACCAGAAGATACGTATATCCGTCGTTGTAACTTTTGAGATTTCGGAGTTCGATCAAATCGGTCTCCCACAGATCGTCGATATTCGGCACGTTGTAATGCAACCGTGGAAATTTTTTGCGCGATGGACGATGCAACGTGTAAGCGTCTTGCGTTTCGAGCCAACGCGTGACTTCGTTACGGGAGAAATTCGGTTTAGCGGCGCGCGTCAGATTATCCGTTGCCGAATAGCCCGCGTAATGTCGTGGATCGTAGTAGAACTTTTCAAGTTCCGTCATTTCTGTTTACTCCAATCGAGTAAGCGTCTTTTCTTCGCCTCCTGCTAATCAACGGTACTTTTCGGTGTCTCCGTCGGTGTGGAACTCCCGAGAGGTCGAAATGTCGCGATATTCGAAGAACTAGCGGTTAATAATGTCTTATTTCTCACTAGTACCGAGGGGACGTTTAAGACGCGAAGTAATCGTGCGAACTGAAGTCTCCCCATTGCTTTCACGGTTTTTCTTTCGCACATAGCCTCGTTTATCAGGTCGTCGATATTCGAATCTTTTATAACGCTGCCGTCTATAGTGACGACTCCATCTTCGTTCCAGCTAATTCTTCTCGGAACTGCTTTATCGAACAAATACTTTAACAATAAGCGAGCATTTGCGCGATAAGTTTTTGGCACGCTATCCAGTATTCTTTTACTGCTTTTCGACATAACAAAATTACGCTCGTTTGACGTGACGGTAGCAGGAGCAGCAGCAGCAGTGACGGCGGCCGCGACGTCATTTTTCGCCATAATACCGCTAGAGTGTGAAGCTGATTCGAGATCGCGCGTTATCGTCGTTTCGTAATCGTCATCAACGTCGTTATTGTCGTTGTCCGCATTTTCGTCCCCTTTATCGTTGCGCGCGTCCCGATTTCGCTTTCGCGCTACGCGAACAAAATGAAGATATAGCCAAAGTGCCTCTTTATATTTTTTCCATTTCTCCCCGACGTCGAGTGGTAAGGGTGAATTAAGAATGAGACTCATCTCCGCATCGAGTCGCGATAGAGGTGTTCCCGGTGTACGCACGGAAATATTGGCGTTCTCCGAATTTTCGCTGTTTTCCATCGTTCGTTCGCTACCGACGGCGGCAAACGCGGTGGGGAGCGTTTGTTGCGATAATTGACGCTGCATTCTTTCGAAATTTTCCGTAGTGATCAAAACCATCTTCTTTGCCCTTTCCATAACGCGCGTTTTAATCTTTACCGCCGATAATTCGCGACAGTAAGGCGGCTAATATAGGACCGATAATATAAGGTAAGAATCCACCTTGTTGTACCAATAGCTTTCTTTTAGTCTTCAAATTACTGCCTTTTGACGCGATGCGTCGCAGCGTCGCTTTGTGTTTGCTCAATCGCTTTTTTTCACGTCGTTCGAGCGGAACGTTACCTTTGAGCGTGTTGAAAACGCATTCGCTGATACACCGTATTAATTTATTGTCAGCGGTCCGTAAGAAGGTCGCGCGTTGATTTTTGTTTAAATACAACAACGCCTCGAAAAGACAGGTATTTTTCTTTCCGATCGAGCGTCTGGCGTTTTTCGTCGCTTTGTCTGATTTCGCGCTATTTTCTTTCTTTTCCATCGCGAGAAAATTACACGACTGACCAGCGTGAGCTCTAGTGCGCGTCTTTTATACGTAGCCGTTGGAAAATGATCTACACGGTACGTAGACGAAATGTGCCGTATCGTCGGGAAAGATACACGTACGAAATCGATATTCGTCCGGAGTCGATTGTTTTAAATCGAGCAGCAGATACCCGTGCGGTCTCGACGTGGCGTCGTAGTACGCCTCTTCTAGAAACTTTGGATCGTTGGGAAAGACTTGACGCGCTAAATGACGAATTTGCGCACGATCGCGAGGATTCTTGAAAACCACGATGTAATTTGCATTGAGCGATATATCGCGTTGCCCACGTCCCTGATGAAAAAGATTTTGCGAGATGAGAATTACGCTGAGATTCTTATGATGACTGCCTTTGGTAAAGAGATCTACAATCGCGTCGCTCGATGACGATTCTCTCATAAGATCGTCGATTATCACCAATTTAGGGGAAAGCGGATCGGCGGAATAATCTTCCGGACGTGGCAATCCCTCGCGAAATTCAATTATATTTTTCTTTACCGTTGCTTCCTCGCGCGCGTCGTATTGTAATTGACGATAAGCCTTCTGCCACTCGGCGTAGTAAAACAAAACTCTCTCGAAACGTACATCGGACATGTGAGATAATTGACGGAGAAAGGTTTTCACGAAGATCGTCTTCCCACAACCGGTGGGACCACACACAATCGACGTCCAGGGATGTTTCCAGCGCACGTCCATTTTGCGAAATGATTGACTCGAATTCCGTGCGTGACTTCAAAAATAATAATTTGAGTAGGAAAGGGGCGGGAGAGGGGCATAAGCTAATCAACGGCGGCGGCGGCGGCGGCGAACGCGCGCACCAGCGTGTCCCCGCAAACGCTCGCGCGAGCGAACATCACCGCGGCCGTCAATCAGCTAATTTGCGCGCCGCGGTGAGCATAAGCTTATCCCGCATGTCTGAGCTTATTACGATTCCGCAGCGAGAGCATCGCGATCGAGGAGCTTGTACGCGATGCTCCGAGCGGAGGATAAAAAAAATGTGACATAAAAAAAATAAGGAAAAAGTGGGGGAAAATTATATAATACACAACAATTTACGCTTTAAATGTAAAAATATTTTATTTTTTAGAAATTAAAAAAAAAACAAATTTTTAAAAATTTTATATTTAAACACACAAAATATATTTACATATTGCTACATTATATTTTTTGGTTACACTAGACACCACAGACGCGCGCTTCGCGCGCGCTATTTAGTTTTAACATTATGCTATTACTATATTACATTATTAACTTCTTGATACACACAACTGTCAAAATATACGATGACAGCTGAAATGAAGTAAGCGCAACGAGACAACCAATTGGCATCGCGGAAAAGCGGCAACAAAAAACTTCGAGATATGCGAGTATCGACTTAACATGCCTTTTTTATGAAAGGATATATACAAAAATTTTTTTACTACTATTTAACTATTTACAAAATAATATGAGAACATTTTTTTTTTACCTTAATGTGGCAGAAAACTCGTAAGCCTAACTTAACAATAAAGAAGAAGAAAAAGGAGAAAAAGTTATTCACTCCACGTAACCGTACGGAAGTAAATAACGACTATTGATAAATCTACGTTTTAGCAATACCGGTGCGCACGTTTTCGTTTCTTTGCGAGTTATAATTTCGTGAAACGCGGTGCGTCGAATTGCACTAAAACGCAGATTTATTGACGTCCCTGCCGACGACGTTCCTTCTTCTCCTCCTTCTTCCTCGCCTCTACGCTCTCTCTCTCTTTGTATTAGTAAGTTTTTAATACTATTGAAATTTATAACTAAAGAATTCTTATAATTTAAAGTAATGCCTTTCACTTTACACGACTCTACAGTACGACCGTCCGGTGTACAAACGATATAAGCATAGAATTTTGGCCCGCCGGACACGAACTTCTCGATATAGCTGCCGCGACCGTAGCTCTCGAATTTCACGACGGGTGGCGATGTTCCCCGTGCGTCCTCCGTAAAACGCGTCGCGAGGATCGAGAAGCGCGTGTTTTAGTAACGGATGATTTTCCAGAAAATCTTTCATCGCCTGATTTTCGCGCAACTCGTGGTCGAAAGCGCACTCCCACATCTCTGTCACGTGGTACTCCCTCCTTCGGAGACGACATGTCATCGCTTGTGTTCGTTCGTAGCGTGCGTCGATCTTGTCATCGCGATTCGCGGTCGAAGGCATTTTATCACGATTTACCTGAAAACATGTTGGACATCCGTGCCAAAAGCAACCGTGAAATTGTAGTAACGTTGCGTCTCGTCGTCATTAGTCGGCGTCTCGTAATATCCGTCAACGCGCGTGCCGTCGATTTTATGTTCGCGCCCTCGCCCTGCGTGAATTATGGAATGTCCGAGCACGTGCTCCATCCACACTAACCACTGTAGAGATTTGCGCGAGTGATTATCGGCGAATCTATATCCTCCCGCCGGAATGACTCCTATCGCCTCCTTGCGCAGAAAGTTTTTGCGAAAAACTCTCATGCACGTGGAGGCGATAGTCGTGCATTCCTCGAACGAACACACGTTCCCGCATTCCAAAAAAATTTTTCTGAAAGCCATACACGCGCGTCAAAAATATCCACGTCGTTACGGCAATATTTAATAATTTCATTTTGGAAGTTAAAAATGAAGTTGTTACGCGTCATCTCAGCGTGCCACGAAAGAAACCGTTCGCGTTCTTCCGGTTTCATATGCTCGGGAGAAAAATATCGTGTGTCGGGTATCGGACCGATATAATTTTGATTTTCGCGGGTGTTAAACAAATGTGGAAAAATGCCTTTTTCCGTTGTATCCTGCAACCAAAAGCTTTAGGTAATTCGGATAATTTCATCGGCATATAATTTAAACTATCGATAAATTTTGTATGTCCGACCGTCATCACGACAATTTTCGTCCCGTTTAAAATTACTTGTGGCTCTTCAGTCTTTTCCGTATTTTCGACTAAATACTTTAGAATAAATTGAGCGTCGAACGCTTTCGCATTATGCGCGATGCAAATAATTTTTTTGTAACATTTCGTTGTTCGCGTTGCAAAGTCGACGAACTCTTTTACCGGATCACGACGAAATACATTCACGCACTCCGCACCAACGGCATCGCTCCGACATATCGTCTATCGCGGCACACGTTTCGCAAATCTGTTGCGCGACGCAGAGAGTCGGTACGTGAACTTTGACGTTTTCCGTACCTTCGAGCGTCTCGTCTTGACGCGTTTCGAAGTCATAAAACACGAATGCGACGCGTTCTTTTTTGCTACGTTTGTTCGTTACTTCTGTGCCGACATTTTCGTTACCAGGCGCTACCCGCTTTTCCCGTGCCAACGTAGTACTCGTACCCTCGCCCGGGTCTTCGTTTACTTCGGCATTACGGTGAAGAGGTCGCATAAAACATAAATGATTAGCGGACTGCAACGAACAACACGTCTTGCAATACGAAACGTCGCATTCGTGTCGCGAACCTCTCTTGACGAATCGCCCACAATTATCGCAAATCTTCACGGAACTGCAAACGCTCGCGAGCGATTTACCGTCGTAAGATTTTTGCGCGAGATGACGTTCAAAACACGAATTTCCGAAAAACGCCCGATTACACGCCGCGCACCTAACAATTTCTACTTTGGGATTCTCGCACGAGGGTGTGGCGTAACAACGCGGACATTTTTTGGAACAGCGATGTCCTCTGTTCCTACGATACGCAGTGTGGCACGACACGCAAAAATCTTGTTGAGTACCGGCGGCGGCATTCAAATTTAAAATCGGGTTGTAATGGTGCGAACGCTCGTAATATAATATATTTAAACGGAACGTAGGTTCGCGTTCTAACGAAGCGAATAATACGCTACCGTCGTACAAAGGATTCTTGCCGCTACCGAAATTGTTGGAATTATATACAATTATGACTATATTATCATTTGCGAGAAAATGTTGAAAACGTACCATTTCGGGAATTCCGCACCCGTCTCACGAGTTCCAACGCTAATTCGCGCTGAAGCGAGGAAGTCCGGCATCTTACGGTATTCCACCTGTCGTGCAACACCCCCGTGCGTAGATTTCCGCGTTCACGATAAATTCGGGCCAGTACGAGGGAACGAGGGAGGCACAAGTTATCACTATTACCGAGATCTAAAATTGACCGCTTAGCGATGGCGGTTAGCCTGTTTGTTACACCCCCACGCCCCACTGGCATCGCAACGTTGAAAACGCGCACGACGAAATTTTGTGCGATCTATTCCCCCGTTACTTTGCGCGATCGAACTCACGAGATCCCATATGTTCTCGGGAGTTAAGTCTCGCGCCGGGCGAAACGATAGCCCCGCCGGACCGTGCGTTAGTTCCACCGACTCGAACGATAGACCGACGTAATCTCCCGGCCCAGTCGAGCGTAACGCATACGCGTGGATTTCGTGGAACGCGTTTTCTAGCCAACGCACGATATCGTCGCTTTCGGGTATCGGACGGACACGAAAATTAGCCTTCCTACCGAGTATTCGAAAATTTCTAAATTGACGCGCGTTTTCTGCCACTAAATCAATAAAATTAAATTGTCCGACCTGGCGATCCTGCTGACGCGCCTGTACCAGATGTTCCTCTTGTTCCCTCTCCACGGGGATATTTTTGCCCTCTTCCGTCTGTCCGTCTCTCTGCGACTGAGATCCGTCAGCGTCGGTAGCAGCAGCAGTATTTTCCCCCTCCTCCTCCCCACTAGCACTCTGCGTTTGAGAATCATCATCGTCAGTGTTCGGAGCAACAGCAACGGTAGGACGACCCGCACCTCCTCCACCCGACTGTACTGAAAAAAATTAAAAAACTTAGTCTCATATAACATTGATTTATACTGCGTTTAAAGAGTTAAAATTTTTTACAACCGCGATAGAGCATACTAAGGTAACTCACCTTTAGTTGCTTTTATCACTAGTGTAGGTCGGTGTTCTTCTTCTTTTTAAAAATTTTTTTTAAATATTTGACTCTTATTCATTTTCCGGAGACAAAGGTCAAACCGGGGAGTAAAAAACATCTAATCAGAAATAATTACTTGTGATTAGAACAATAAATTACGGAAATAAAAATATAATATAACAGATAAATATTATTACCTTCATATTCGTTAGGTGCGTATCTCTCGTCGTCGTCGTCGTTATCGTCATCGGAATCGCTAATATCATCATCGATATTAATAATATTATTTTCACTCTCCTCCTCCTCCTCCTCCTCCTCCTCCTCCTCCTCCTCCTCCTCCTTCTCCTCCTCCTCTTCCTCCTTCTTCTCCTCTTCCTCCTCCTCCTCCTCGTCCATCACCTCCTGCGACTCTTCTTCTCGTTCTTGTTCTGGTTCTTGTTCTTTTTCTTGTTCTTCTTCTTCCTCTTTCTTCTCCTCCTCCTCCTCTTCCTCCTCGGATTCCATTAATATTCGGTCGATCGCCTCGTCGATGCCCGGAGTGAAAACATCATCATCTAATTGCAATTCTTCCCTTCCTGGTAAAATGTAACATTTCGGTTATTTCTTTTATTCGCTGCTAAATTTTTATCTTAACTTATTTTTTGAAACTTACGCGGCGTAAACACGGCCGAATCGGGTGAGCTCACAATTCTCACCTCCTCTTCTTCTTGTTCTGCTTCTTCTTCATCATCATCATCTAAAACAGTATAAATTATATTTTTTATTATACTAATATTGTAAATATTAGCTTTTACGTGTTATTAATAGTCTCTTACCAAAAGATAAATCTATGACGGGGATGTCTGCGGGTGGTGGTGCCACGATTCTAGCTCTTTCTATAAAATTTAATATTTATAATAATCGTTATTTTTAATGATTAATTAATTTTATTATTTCCAACTTACGTGCTGGTACTGCCTCTTCAGCAATGTCCTCTTCCGCTCGGCGTCTTTGTCCTCGTCGGACCGGTTGGACAGCGACAATGCGGTTCCCCTCTATTAAATTAATTTAAATTTTGATTATAAACTCCACTGTATTAAAATTTTAAGGTGCAATTTTTATTTCTAACACTTACATATTACACCGTTACGTTGCAGGAATCTCTCTATATGGTCTCTTTCTGCGTCTTCTTCATCGTGACCACAAACTCTACGCATTTCCACTAAGTGTAAAATAAGCTCTACCAATTTTTTGTTTCCTCTGCAGTAACCCAGTTCATGCATTATACACAATAAGGTACTGGAGCACCCACGCGTGAAACGTGCGAAAAGATTATAATTCGCCTCTTCGTCGCTTGTCACTGCTTCTACAAACTTCCGCTCATTAAACACTTCTACAAACTCTTGCCCATTAAAGTGTTTGTATAAGTTGCAACTCACTTTGAAAAAATCGATCAAAATTGCACTGAGAGACATTTTGAAGCACTTTACTTGACTAACCAACTAAGAGCGAACAAGACGACTTCAGTACGATCGGTCAAGTAAGGACCTACTCTCAGCTATAGTATTACAGACTATTTATAGTTGAAAATATTTTTAAAAACTTCTAGAATAATGGCGCGACACTTCTAGCTATCCCATTGGTTACCAAATTCGAGGCTTTCCCGCCAATTTTCTTCCCACTCCCCATTACCGATGGAGGGATGAAAGGTTTTCGGACAAAAGTAATTTTTTTGCTATATACTCTTTTCCGTTTTGTTCACAAAACCATATTCTTTTGTCTAAGGCCTTACAAAGAATTCTTTATTAAAACTTTTTAGTAATGCTTTATTCCAACATGTAACTAGAAGGTTTTATTATCGCAACTGAGAAATTTATTGATTTATTGCTTCCTGCAGTGTAAAAAGCCAAAAACTTCTAGAATAATGGCGTGACAAAAATTGACTAAGGCCCTGGCTAGCAAATTCGAACATTTTCCGGTCACTTTCTCTTCACTCTCCCTTTCCGGTGAAAGAAAAAATTTTTCGGAGAAAGGCTATCCTATGCCATAAACCTTTTTCCGTTTATTGTTCACAAGATCATATTCTTTTATCTAAAGGCTTACAAAGAATTTCTTATTAAAACTTTCTAGCAATGCTTTATTCAAAAATACAAGCAACTAGAAGGTTTTATTATCGCATCTGAGAAATTTATTGATTTATCGCCTTCGGTGTAAAAAGCCAAAAACTTCTAGAATAATGGCGTGACGAAATCTGTCTAAGGCCCTGGTTAGCAAATTCGAAACTTACCTGCTCACTTTCTCCCTACCCTCCCTTTCCGGTGGAAGAAAAAAGTTTTCGGAGAAAAGTTATCCCATGCCATAAACCTTTTTCCGTCTATTGTTCACAAAATTATATTCTTTTATCTAAGGACATACAAAGAATTCTTTTATTAAATATGTTTAGAAAATAAAAAGAACTCGAATAGATTTTTGTTGTTCTTTTATTTTTTAGAAATATTTTTATTTAAAATTTAAAAATTTTTTAACCGTTACGTTTTTCGTATAAAATTTTTAATCGAACACTTTATTAACAAATTCTCTTAACTCCTTATAAACTACCTATATTTCAGAATTTATAGTTTAAACTAAAAAAATCTAGAAAAGTCTAGAAAAATCTAAAGTCTTCTAATTTTTTATCTGCGCGCGCAGATTAATTTCTCTAGAACGTTGCAGTCCAAGTTAACGTTTTGAGTAACGTTACGAAGCCAAATCATTCGAGTCCCAACGTTCGAAGCGACAAGTTTGCCAGTGAAAAAGTATAACTCTCTCATCTGCCTTTTCAATTAGCGTGCGTGTGTGTGTCAGCCGATATTACGAGGAAATAAGAACAATGGCTAGTCACAGAGAAGACGCTAATAATTCTGAGAAGCGGAAGTTTACTCGTGATATTCCCGATAACGGACGCAACTACGAGGGAAGAAACGAACAATTACATATGCTGCTATCGACAACATCCCAGGTAGCAAGCACTCGTCATTTTGACGTCAATATTTGGTCAGTAACGTCATTCGTCGATTAAGTGACGTATATTTAACGTCATGTTTTAATACGTCAAAAAGACTTTGTAAAATGACATTATATAGACGTTTAATTGACTACCCAAGTAGCAGACAGTCGTCATAATGACGTGATTTTTACGTCATTTTATGACGCATGTTATGTCATTTATTCCTAAAGTTTAACGTAAAAATGACGTATTTTTCACAATATTTTTCACAGAAATATTCCTACATTTATAGTGTTTCGTAACTTTATGATTGAATTGGTGAATTTATGATACTAGACACCACAGACGCGCGCTTTGCGAGCGCTATTTAGCTTTTTAGCTTTAACATTATGCTATTACTATTACACTACAACTGTCAAAATATATACAATGACAGCTGCAAATGAAGTAAGCACAGCGAGAGAACCATTTGGCATCGCGAAAAAGCGGCAACAAAAAACTTCGAGATATGCGAGTATCGACTTAACATGCCCTTTTTTAGAAAGGATAAGTGGATCTAGTTGCGTGTGTATAATCATAGTTTTATGACAACTATTTCATGCAGTGTTATAACTATCAAGAAGATATCATTACAAGATTTTTGAACACTTTAAAGATGTACCGTTATAGACAAGTACAGTTAATAAGGAAGCATCAGGGTCAGAAGATCGTCACTGTCCACTGGATCATCGAAGTCAAGCGACACGGGCGCGGTACTGTACTAGGATGGGTGACCGCCTTGAGACAGCGGGCTATGCTATACACACACGATATGTAAAGAAACAGTTAAAATGCTTTTTTTTCTTAAATATAGAAAAAGAACGTTTTTTTATAAACGTTTATCAAGTGGACATTTTTAAATTTTAATTTCATAAAAAAACATTTCTAAAAACCGGTATGTCGTACATTGGACCTATTTTTGCCGTCAATAAAACGTCAGAAAATGACGTCGTTGGGATGTGACTTAGGACCGTGAAAAATACGTCATTTTTACGTTAAACTTTATGAATAAATGACGTAACATACGTCATAAAATGACGTAAGAATCACGTCATTATGACGAATGTCTGCTACCTGGGACGTTATGAAATGATGTCAAAGTGCCGTAAAAATGACGTACTTTTGTTTCATCTCCGTGACGTCATATATTGACGTCACTAATACGTAATTAATGACGTCGCTGGGACGAAATAAAAGTACGTCAGATTTTGAACATTTGGACGTCATCTTGGAATGGCAGTCACAAGACTGACCATAAAATGTCGTCAAATAGACTTTTTAATCTACATTATTTTTTATAAAATTAAAATGTTAAAATGTTCACTTGATAAACGTTTATAAAAAAACGTTTTTTATCTTTATCTATGAAAAAAATTCTTTGTAACGATGCGCCCCGAAACGCATCATTCCCGGCGAGCATCAGCCGGACGCCGCCCGGCCAAACACCCGCCAGGCGAGACAAGGCACGATGTGCCCTTTTTTAATCCATCTATCCCGTGTATTAGTCCGCAAACGGACTTAGCGCGGCAACCGACTCGGAGCGCCGAGCGGTGCCGAAAACGGCCGAGAGCCACCGAACGCAACCGCGACGTCGGGGCGCCGTACTTCCCGAACGCTCCGTCGCTCCGTCCCGGCGCGCGCCGTTGCCGTCGCGTATACCCCCGCCACGCCGACCCACCATCGCGGGTATATAAACCGAGCAATGTTACTAACAATTAGATTCCGCCGTGAGCCAGCAACCGATCCGACCGACTATCCGCTGCTCACGAATCCCGAATTCCCACAGTCGAACAACCAGGAGGTAGAGAGTGCTCTCTGCCTCTGCCAAGTGAAGTATCTCGGCGGTTGACTCGAATTCCCTTCTGCACCTTGTGACACCGGCGCGAACCAGGGTAAGAGAGTCCTTCTCTTACTCGCCGAGAATCTTGGCCACCCGGTGCCGCCCTCCGCTTCTGCGAATCGATACGCCAGGAGATAGAGAGTACTTCCATATCTCCGCTAAGGATCTTAGCGGTTCGATATCGCACTCCTGCGTCGCGCGCGCTTAGCGCTACCCACCTTTGCGATACCGCGTCGCCTATCCCGCGATCGTACCTCGCGCTTCAGCGAGCCCGCTCGCCCGCCGATCCGCGAACTTCGTAATCGATATATATATATATATATATATATATATATATATATATATATATATACGTATACCGTAAAAGCCGTCCACGCTCTATTATACGTAACCGCGAACTCCGCGATTGAATGTATTCATATTAATCCAATAAACTTTGTTACGTTTTTTTTATATTTTAAACGAGTCTTGTGCCTTCCTCCGCGCCTACTCCGAACCCTGACCAACCGCGGGTTAGATCCGCGCTTCGGAAGCTAGGTTGTTTTATGGCGTCCGAACAGGGACCCGACCGAAAGGCTCAGGCACAAGGCACGGATAAAATGAAGGCGTACTATTACCGGTTAACCAAGGCCGAACTAACAATCGAACTCCAGACCCTCGGACTCGACACCAAGGGCACGCTCGAAGATCTCCGCAGCCGATTAAGCCGATTCATCGACACCCACCCCGAGATGTTCCAGAAAGACACGACAGCAAACGACCCCCCGCCGCCCCTGACGCTGACCGTACCCGACGCGACATCACCGGTAACCATAATTCCGGCCGACCGCCCGAAGCCCCCCGCACCCACCACTACTCAGATCATGGACCAAATGCGAAAATGGGGGTTACATTTTGAAAGCAAGGATCCCTGGGCGTTTCTCGAGCGCATCGACGAACTCCGCACCGCGTACGAATTCTCGGACGAACACTGGCTCCGCGGTTTGCCCGAACTCCTGCGCGGAGACGCGCTCCTATGGTACCGCAACAACCGCGACGGATGGTTCGATTGGCACGACTTTATCGCGGACTTTAGGGAAACATTTCTACCGCGCCGGTACCGATTACAGCTCGTTAACGAGATTCGCGACCGTACACAGAGGGACGGAGAGACCTATGTAAAATACGCGACTCAGCTACTCACGCTCATGCGACGGGCGGGGGGATACTCCTCCGAGGAGCAGGTCGAACAGTTATACGAAAATTTACACCCCGATTACCAGAACCGCATCTGGCGAACCGACGTCCATAGCCCTCGCGACCTCCAGCAGCGAGCCAACGAATACGAAAGGCTTCAACAAAATCGAAAGCGCGCCCCTACGAAAACCAACGCCGCCGAAATACCAATCGCCGCCGCCGCGTACAACCGACGGGAATGCTGTTGGAGGTGCAAACAACGGGGACACACCCGATTCGATTGCCGTCGGCCCGCACAGAAGTTCTGCTCCCAATACGGTAAGGATGGAGTTCTCACCAAGGACTGCCATCCCCCGCCGGGAAACGCCGCCGGGACCGCGGAAACTCCGGTCGCTCCCCGGTCCTCGACGTAAAATTTTTTCCGCGGCCGCACCTAGACATCCGAGTAAACGAGAAACCGCTCTTAGCACTGCTCGACACGGGATCCGAAATCTCATTCGTAAACGAAACAACCGCGCGACTCGCGCAAAATCTAGGCTACGCGATCGTCCCCGACGAGGAGGAGGTGCAACTGGCCAACGGCCACCGCATCATCCTCCCCGGCCGCATCCGGCTACCCATCCAAACAACGAAACGCACGATTTGGCATGAGTTTTCAATCGTGCCAAACCTGGAAAGCGCATTACTTCTCGGAGTAGATTTTTGGGCGAAAATCGGCCTCGCGGTACTAGCACCATCCAGCACAACAAAACCACGGACAACCCCCGGGACGGCCGCAACCGAAGGGATTGCACCGCGCACACCGGCCGAGGAAATACAGTTACGGGAATTCCTCGAGCAAGAATTACCGCTTTTCGAAACCCTCCGCGCACCCACCGACCAAACGGCACACGATATCCGACTGAAACCGAACGCCAGGCCGATCAAACAAAGATACCGGCCCCGTAACCCGGCCATGCAGGCCGTCATCGACAGCGAAGTCGAGAAAATGGAGCAAGACGGAGTAATAGAACGCTCCCACAGCGCCTGGAGCTCGCCCGTAGTCGTAGTTCGAAAAAAGGACGGTAGCCACCGATTTTGTATAGATTTTCGGAGGGTCAACGACGCGATCGAGCCCGACGCCTACCCACTTCCCCAGATTACCGCCACCCTTGATAAACTACGCGGCGCGAAATACCTTACTACGCTCGATCTGAAAAGCGGCTACTGGCAAGTTCCGCTTACACCGTCCAGTCGACCCATTACCGCGTTTACGGTGCCCGGGAAGGGGCTCTTCCACTTCAAAGTAATGCCGTTCGGCCTGCACTCCGCCCCCGCCACGTTCCAACGACTTCTAGACTCCGTACTTGGACCCGAATTAGAACCCCACGTATTCGTATACTTAGACGACATCATAATAATTAGCGAGACCTTCGAGGAACATCTACGAATCCTACGGGAGGTTTTCCGACGGCTTCGCGACACGAACTTAAAGCTCAATCCAGCCAAATGTTGATTCTGCGTAGACCGACTACAGTACCTCGGGCACATCGTCGGCTGCGAAGGAATACACACTGACCCCGAGAAAGTCAAAGCCGTCGCCCAGTGGCCTCGGCCACAAACCGTGAAACAGATCCGACAGTTCCTACGCGTCGCCTCCTGGTACCGGCGATTTATACAAGACTTCACGACCGTTGCCGCGCCCCTCACCGCGTTAACTCGCAAACACGCCCGGTGGGCATGGGGGCCCAAGGAAGAAAACGCATTCGAACAACTAAAAACGACCCTGACCACCGCACCGGTTCTCGCCTGCCCAGATTTCACGCGCCGCTTTTTCCTGCAAACCGACGCCAGCACGACCGGAGTGGAGGCCGTATTAACGCAAAATTTCCCGGAAGGCGAACGGGTCATCGCATACGCAAGCCGAACTCTCAATCAGGCCGAACGGAATTACAGCGCGACCGAGCTCGAATGCCTAGCCGTAATATGGGGAATCCGCCGCATGCGAGACTATCTTGCGGGGTACCCGTTCACCGTCCTCACGGACCACCAGTCGCTCCGATGGTTACAGAAAATCGACGCACCCACCGGGAGACTGGGCCGGTGGGCATTCGAGCTCCAGCAGTACGATCTAGAGATCCGCTACAGAAAGGGAGCCCTTAACCGAGTAGCGGACGCGCTATCTCGCCAGCCCACAACAGCCACCGTTAACCCCCCACCTCGCTGCCCCTGGTATCGCCGCACGTTACGCGCCGTACAACACGCCCCACGCGAATATCCAGACTACGAAATAAAAGAGGGAGAGCTACTCCGTCACGTGCTCCACAATCTCGACTTTAAAGAAACACCCGCCGAAGAGCAATGGAAGGAATGCGTAGCCATAGACCGCCGCCCCGAAATCCTTTACCAAAATCATGACGCCCCTACAGCTGGACATCTCGGGATCGCGAAAACAATCGCTCGGGTCGCGCAATACTACTATTGGACCGGCATGTTTCGGGAGATAGCGCGATACGTCCGAAACTGCCCGAAATGCTTAAAACATAAAGTCGCGCAGACACGACCAGCCGGTACGCTACACGCCACTTCTGTCGTCCGCCCCTGGCAACAAGTTGCGCTAGACTTAATAGGACCGTTACCGCGCTCAAAGAGAGGGCATACCTGGCTCCTGACCATGCAGGACCGTTTTTCGAAATGGCTGGAAATGCGCCCCTTACGCCGCGCCACCGCGCCCGCCGTCACAACGAACATTGCCGAAGCGATACTTTATCGACACGAATGCCCTGAGGTAATCCTGTCAGATAATGAAACGCAGCTCCGGTCCGCAAAACTTGAAAAAATGCTAGCCGCACATCACGTGCGGCATGCATATACACCCGTGCACGCGCCACATTGCAACCCGGTAGAACGGACGAACCGCGTAATAAAAACAATGGTGTCCCAATACGTAAATAAAAATCATCGGAATTGGGACGAATGAATACCGGAGTTGCAATTCGCGTACAATACGGCGCGGCACGAGGCAACCGGATACACCCCTGCATACCTGATCTACGGTCGCGAGCCAGTATCCCCTCTCAATCGAGACGCTGCGCCAAATACCGCTGCACCGCCGCCCGACGAAACGCGCCGACACCTCGAAGAAGCCTTCGAACTCGCGAGAATACATCTCGCACACGCGTTCCAGCGACAACAAAAATATTACAATCTACGACGACGAGCATGGACACCGAAAATTGGAGACTGGGTATGGAAACGCGAGTACCCACTCTCCAATAAAGCCGCAGCATTCAACGCAAAATTCGCGCCGAAATTCAGAGGCCCCCTCGAGGTGCGACGTATAGTGTCCCCCGTAATTGTGGACCTGCGCGATAAAAGCGGGAAGTGGATCCGGCATATCCACATTCAAGATCTGAAAGCCGCGCCAGAAACCCCCCCTCCAGGCGACAAAACCGAGGAAGAAGAGGCCGCCGAAACAAACAGCAAGAGCAACAGCGAAACCGACGCCGAAGACAACGTCGACCCCGACAATAACACCGAAGATGACAACGAATATTGAATATTACCGTATACTCCCTCCCGGACACCCGCTAAACAATAAACAGAAAATCGACTATATAAACGAGCCCCGCAAACGAAATATTACACTCGAGGCAAATTTTCCGAGATGGAGACATCGCCGACCGAGAAAAACATCCTCGAGGAAATCGAGGAACTCCTCGCTGAGCCCGTCGCCTACGACCCAGCTAGCCCGGATTTCGGAGCAACCTGGACGAGGCTGTTCACCACGGGATCCGCCGCCTCCATTGCCGCCGCCGCCGAGACCTCGGGACCCGCAGCCGCTCCGCCGTCATGCAAAAACGTGCCGACGGTCGGATGTAGGATCCAGAAATCGGACCACCAAAACAAGCGGGAAATGGAGGAGTTGATGACCCCGCCACCGCCAAAGCCGGTCCGCCGCATTACGGCAGCAACATACCTGGCGCGCAAAACGATCGCCGCCAAACCGACACCACCGCCGATCGCACCACCGGCCATACCACCTGCGGAACCACCGGCCGCGCTACCAATCGCGCTTGCCGCACCGCCTGCCGCACCACCAGCCGCGGAGACGCAGGCACTCCGGCCCGTAGGCTCGCGGGCAACCCCGAAGATCCCGGTGCTTGTGGAGCCGGACCATGTTATCATGGTACCCCATGGAGCCGTCCACAACACCAGGGATTGGAGTCCACGGAGAGGGGTTTTAAGTGGCATGTCCGCTTTAACCACGACGGGACCGTCCGGAGGATCCGAAAACTACCAGCCAAACCGAAGGCCCGGACCTAAAGCGCCAAATTCGCGCCCAAAATGGGGGGGTGATGTAACGATGCGCCCCGAAACGCATCATTCCCGGCGAGCATCAGCCGGACGCCGCCCGGCCGAACACCCGCCAGGCGAGACAAGGCACGATGTGCCCTTTTTTAATCCATCTATCCCGTGTATTAGTCCGCAAACGGACTTAGCGCGGCAACCGACTCGGAGCGCCGAGCGGTGCCGAAAACGGCCGAGAGCCACCGAACGCAACCGCGACGTCGGGGCGCCGTACTTCCCGAACGCTCCGTCGCTCCGTCCCGGCGCGCGCCGTTGCCGTCGCGTATACCCCCGCCACGCCGACCCACCATCACGGGTATATAAACCGAGTAATGTTACTAACAATTAGATTCCGCCGTGAGCCAGCAACCGATCCGACCGACTATCCGCTGCTCACGAATCCCGAAATCCCACAGTCGAACAACCAGGAGGTAGAGAGTGCTCTCTGCCTCTGCCAAGTGAAGTATCTCGGCGGTTGACTCGAATTCCCTTCTGCACCTTGTGACACCGACGCGAACCAGGGTAAGAGAGTCCTTCTCTTACTCGCCGAGAATCTTGGCCACCCGGTGCCGCCCTCCGCTTCTGCGAATCGATACGCCAGGAGCCAGGAGATAGAGAGTACTTCCCTATTTCCGCTAAGGATCTTAGCCGTTCGATATCGCACTCCTGCGTCACGCGCGCTTACACGGAAAAAGGTATTCACCGTATGAGATCATTCAAGGCGCACCATGAAACGCGCTGCGCCCTGCCACTTGCCACTACGCTGGGCCGTGTCCCCCACTCTCTTCCGTCGTGCGCCGCATGTTAAAACACGCTGCTCACGCGCAACGTCTTTCCTCGTACTACGCACGGTATTTTTCCGTGCATCGCACCGGCTTTCGCGTTGCGCGAACACGCGAAAGCTGGTGCGATGCACGGAAAAATACCGTGCGTAGTACAAGGAAAGACGTTGCGCGTGAGCAGCGTGTTTTGACATGCAGCGCACGACGGAAGAGAGTGGGGGACACGGCCCAGCGTAGTGGCAGGGCGCAGCGCGTTTCATGGTGCGCCTTGCATGATCTCATACGGTGAATACCTTTTTCCGTGTAGCGCTACCCACCTTTGCGATACCGCGTCGCCTATCCCGCGATCGTACCTCGCTATGGAACGCCGTTTTACTTTTTAATGGCATCAATAATATTCTACATAATATAAAAGTTTCCAAAAATAATTGTTTCAAGAAAAATAGCGATTCTTACTAATGATTTTAAATTATGTCGTACATAATAAAAATTAGATGAATTAAAATTGTCGGGACATAAAAATAATTCTGAATTTTTATTATGTTCTTACATCATTGTAATTCATTCAATTAAAATTATATCGGAACATAATAAAATTTGTACGGCAAGCCGTTTTACTTTTTAATAACATAATAAATATTCCATTCAATACAATAGATCAAAAAATAATAGTCCACAATTCTTATTAATGAATTAAAATTATGTCATGACATCATAAAAATTCGGAATTATTTTTATGTGTCGACATAATTTTAATTCATCCAATTTTTATGATGTCGCGACATAATTTTAATTCATCGAATTAAAATTTGATATACATAATAAAAATTGGATGGCACACCGTTTTACTTTTCAATAGCATAAATAATATTCTACACAATATAAAAGTTTCCAAAAATAATTGTCTTGAGAAAAATAGCTATTCTTACTAATGAAATAAATTTATGTCAAACATAATAAAATTGGATAAATTAAAATTATGTCAAGACATAATAAAAATTCGGAATTATTTTTATGTCCTGACATAATTTTAATTTCACGGATTAAAATTATGTCTGGACATATATAAAATATAATTTAATTTCGAATCTTTATCACGTCCCGACATAATTTTAATACATCCAATTTTTATTATGTTTGACATAATTTTAATTTGATGAATTAAAATTATGTCAAGACATAATAAAAATTGTATGAATTAAAATTATGTCGAGACATCATAAAAACTGTATGAATTAAAATTATGTCGACATCATAAAAATTAAATGAATTAAAATTATGTCGATACGTAAAAATAATTCCGAATTTTTATGATGTGTCGACATAATTTTAATTCATTTAATTTTTATGATGTTGACATAATTTTAATTCATTCAATTTTTATGATGTTTTAATTTTTATGACATCTCGACATAATTTTAATTCATTCAATTTTTATGATGTCTCGACATAATTTTAATTCATACAATTTTTATGACGTCTGAATTTTTATGATGACTGAATTTTTATGACGTCTGAATTTTTATGACGTCTGAATTTTTATGATGACTGCATTTTTATGACGTCTGAATTTTTATGACGTCTGAATTTTTTATGATGACTGCATTTTTATGACGTCTGAATTTTTATAACGTCTGAATTTTTATGACGTCTGAATTTTTATGATGTCTGAATTTTTATGATGTCTCAATTTTTATGATGTCTGAATTTTTATGATGTCTCAATTTTTATGATGCGCGACATAATTTTAATTCCGGAGCTGGTGATTTTCATCCCACAATATTGGCAGCATTGTGTAAGTAGCGCCAACAGTTCTCACAGCTTGAATTCGATGTCTACGTGTCCCAGGTCGCCGATGACGACGTCCAGATAATGCGCTCCGTAGTTTTCGGTGTCTAGGTGTATTAATACCTTGAATTCGATGTCTACGTGTCCCAGGTTGCCGATGACTAGGTCCAGATAGTGCGCTCCGTAGTTTTCGGTGTCTAGGTGTATTCATACTTTGAATTCGATGTCTACGTGTCCCAGGTTGCCGATGACGACGTCCAGATAATGCGCTCCGTAGTTTTCGGTGTCTAGGTGTATTAATACCTTGAATTCGATGTCTACGTGTCCCAGGTTGCCGATGACGACGTCCAGATAATGCGCTCCGTAGTTTTCGGTGTCTAGGTGTATTAATACCTTGAATTAGTCCCCTAGTCCGTGCCAGTTCTGAGCTGAGCGTTGAATGGCGGCCGAAGAGGACGACCGCGACGTGTTGCTTGACTTCGATGATCCAGTGAATAGAGACGATCTTCTGACCCTGATGTTTCCTTAGTAACTGTACTTGTTTATAACAAGTACATCTTTAAAATGTTCAAAAATCTTGTAATGATATCTTCTTGATAGCTATAACACTGCATGAAATAGTTATCATCGTCTTATAAACGTCCATTATTAGTCACCGACGTCATAGACCAAAATTGACTAAAAATAGACGTCATTATGTCGATGTCGTCTTCTGATGTCACTTTGCTACTTTTATATATATATATATATATATATATATATATATATATGATATAACCGGTACAACAAGTAACTGATTCTGCAACACAAAATAAGTCAAAATAATAGAATACATTTTTTCGAATAAGGCGTTTGACGTTTTACTTTCTGTATGATTTGTTTATAATCAGAATCAACTTAATTCAATCAGTTAACTCATAAAATAGACAAGTGAATTTATGTAAAACAAGAAAAAAAATAATTTTATTTCTTGCATCAATTAACATTATATTTATTTATTATTTGATTGAGATATTGTTGAACTCGCCTGTCCGGCTGTCAACGCAGATTGAAATATCGCTCACGATAATAATTTACCGCAGCAAATGCGTTTCCATTATATGCTCCCAACACAAGGTGCACGTCCGTGTACTCTGTTACTAGTATATTTTATCATATCGCTTGCTCGACAGAAATCGGTAGATAATATTGATAGTAATATAAGTAATTTTTAATAGTATAAAGCAAATTATTACGTCAAATATCAGTCAAGCGCACGTGTACTCATATCGATAGTAATATAAGTAACTTTTAATAGTATAAAGCAAATTATTACGTCAAATATCAGTCAAGCGCACGTGTACTCATTTAACTGTCAAAGTTCTTTTTTTTTCCTTCAAAAACGAGGTCTTATGCAAAAACAATATTTTCAACTATAGAATCACACCCTCCTCGGTTGTTTCATGTATTTCGATCTACTCCTGTATGGATCAAGAGTTGATAAAAATACACAATTTTTATTTTTTTTATTGACAGTACTGGCAGAGTGTGTATACGTAGCAAGTTTATATCTTTGCCTGTTATTGATTTGTAATCCATATTTTTGTTAGTGTGAACGCATTGTGCTATTCGGTCGAAGTGGAACGTCGAAGTACATGCATCAATTGCAGAGAAAGAGTTTATTGGATGAAATCCATTGACAATCGATCCTTAATCGTCTTCCGTGTCTCTAATCTAGCTCTCTGTAATTTTTTTTAATTCGTGGAGATACGATGACAATTTAAAAAAAATCGGAACGATTTTAATACTTTTACGTTTGTTCCGGCAGTGAAAACTGGAATAAGTGTGTAGAAGCAAAAAATAAAAATTTTAAAATAAATACGATCAAAATAAAAGATTAAAAATTAAGATTGCAAATCTTCAGATTAAAAATCAAATGTTTTATAGCAATTGTCAATTTTGTTGTCAACAATAAAATTTTAATAATTCACACTATTATCAGATGTATACCTATAGCAAAGAAACAAACAAATAGTATCGAATAATTTCACAATCATACCGTCATAGTTATTAAATTCCGTGACATCGTAACAAGTAGAAACCGTTAAATCCATATCGTACTTTAAACATTTAACTGTTTAAAGACTATTGCCGTTTAAGCTAACTTTTCAGCGGAAGTTACGGCCAACTTTTTTCCGCGTACATACATGGGAACGCGAACTCGTGCAACTTCATATAGTGAATTTAAAAGCTATGCGATCCAAATTCTCCGTGTTTCGAGTTAACATGAGGGTAATTTTTTATCGCCTTAACTTTTGCCTTGCAGCTTTTCTTCTCCTTTCCTCTCCATTGCCTCATATTTTGTCGGTTTATATAAAATATGCCTTCAAGTGTCACATAGGAAATAACTTTCATGAAATGTATAGATAATTTAATTTGTTTTATTGCATTTTGTTCATGCAATATAATTCGGTAAGAACAGAAAAGAATTAATATGTATTTGTGAAAAGAAAATCGAAGGAAACTCTCGTAACTCGTAAAGCGTAACCCGTTATCTGAATATTGCGCAAAATAAATTTCAGACTACAATTTCTTCTACGCGTATATTCATTTCAATTTATTTATCTGGTTGGAGTTGTCAGTCTGATCAACAGCACAACAGCACAGCGCGCGCGATAAAACAGTTAGAGTTATACTTCTCTGTAAACGCAATTTCAACGATTGCGTCTCTTGACGTAACCGTAATTACACCGCGTTTTTCGATTAATTACTCGCTGACTTCGTTAAAAGTACCGCGGCCACGAGGAGTGTTATGCACGGGAATTGCTATGAACTTTGCCGCGAAACACGCAGTACGTTAAATTGCGACGTTAAGCCCCGCACGTTCCACTTCGCGAGTACGCGGTGCGTTAGCCTCGAGTGACACACAACCGCCGGAATAACGTGACGCCCTTGCGCCGCGCAGAATTAGACGTATCTGGAAAAGTTTGATGTCAGTTTCGCAAACTACGGTCACTCTCATGAATTATGTAATCACGCCGCTAAATGACGATGGACTTATTTTTGCAAACGACAAACATAGTGCCCTCTCTCCCTCTCTTTTTACCGTATAATATTTCTGTTAATGGCGCAGTTTAATTCCGCGATATTGTTATTAACATTTTTATTCCATCGCAGAAACTACATATTTTGGTCTTCACTCTTTCATTATATGAATGCAATATATTAATAAAGTATAAGAAAATGTATAGGGCTAGATTTGTTATGTGTAACAAAAAGGTCGGGACCCTGGATTATCTCGGAAAGTTGATGTTTTTGGAAGAAATGTTTTATACAAAAGTTGTAGGATACCAAGTTACCCATCATGAGGTGATATTGGTTTGACCTTGAAAAATCTTTGGAAAGTCACATTAAAGTTACATTAAGTTTTTTAAATGGATACCCCTATTTTTTATTGTAAATTCTTGTAGCTGACGTCAAGAACTTTACAAAACAGTATAAGTAAAGTCCATTTGACCAAGAACTATTCGAGATATGCGCCGCTAAAATTTAAGTATCGCCGGGCGTTAGCGTTATTTCGAGGCAATTACGAAGCTGTGTGAAAAATGAAAACGGTAGCGAGTCGCTCTTGTCTTTACCTTCTTCGAAGACTGCTACTCCGGTAAAGATTTATCCGGGGTCAAACAGCGAAACACAGCTTCGTAATTGCCCGCGAAAAAGATCAACAACGGACCGAAAGGTCCGAAGATAAACACCGCCGACGCAATCGTTTTTTTTCACCTATACGATGGCTTTTCTTTCAGAACGAGAGAGAATATCTCTTCTCATGATGCGGGGATGGGGTGATCGTCAAAGATCTTACAATGAAGTTAGACAGGTTTTTAACGAAAACCTTAGCTGGCTGGATCACCGACCGATCTTGCCTTGACTGGCTGAATCACCGAACGATCTTGCCTTGACTGGCTGAATCACCGACCGATCTTGCCTTAGCTGGCTGAATCACCGACCGATCTTGCCTTAGCTGGCTGGATCACCGACCGATCTTGCCTTAGCTGGCTGGATCACCGACCGATCTTGCCTTGACCGGCTGGATCACCTTCCAATCTTGCCTTAGCTGGCTGAATCACCGGCCGATCTTGTCTTAGCTGGCTGGGTCACCGACTGCTGTTTGGAGTCCCTAAACCTCAAAATAACGCTAACGCCCGGCGATACTTAAATTTTAGCGGCGCATATCTCGAATAGTTCTTGGTCAAATAAACTTTACTTATACTGTTTTGTAAAGTTCTCGACGTCGGCTACAAGAATTTACAATAAAAAATAAGGGTATCCATTTAAAAAACTTAATGTAACTTTGATGTGACTTTCCATAGATCTTTCAAGGTCAAACCAATATCACCGCATGATGGGTAACTTGGTATCCTATAACTTTTGTATAAAACATTTCTTCCAAAAACATCAACTTTCCGAGATAATCCAGGGTCCCGACCTTTTTGTTACACCCGGTATATATATATATATATATTGTCACGACTTTTTCACTCCCGGACCGCTCCGGAGCGTGTGCCGGATCAAAAGGATTAAGGAGAGCGGGATGACAGGCCTCTCCGACGATTCCTTCGCACCTCCGCCAGACGCGTAAATGCGCGTCCGCGAAATCGCAAAAGAAAACCAAAACGAGACGCAAAACGAAAAGTGTGGATGTGCGAGGAATCGGCTAGCTCGACCTAATACTCAGGCGGGGGTGATAAAGGGCAGCGCGATATTCGGCGGGGTGACGACAAAAAAATTAATACCACGAACTCAAACGATTAACAATTTAAGAATAACATTTATCCTTTAGCAATTCAAAAAAATTAACAATAAATGCCAATTTGGCTTCAGTCTATCGGACCGACAAAATATTCAATGACGCGGGCGTCCGAAACAAAACAAAAAAAACGCGCAGAAGGCGCTGTGATTAGATTAAAGAAATACCTTAGAAGGAAACTTATAACTACTATAGAACATCGATAGAAAACGAGAGTTAATCAGAGTGAAATAGAACATCGGATCTCGCATGAAAGATCTCGAGAGTACGGGACGCCACGCTCGGAACGCGTGAACGCCACGCATCGAGTCGCACAAGAATTCTGTCGCCAATTAGTTTCGGCGCAATTGCGAGGAAACGAAGAATATTATAACTAACGCGAAAGTACGGACTTAATCTAACGCACGTAATAACTAACGGACGCGAGGAAAAACACGGAATTACCGCGAGCACTAACGAAACGCAAAGTTAACGCCAATAAGATCTAGACGCGAGTAACATCCGAACGCAAGGGATATCCTAACGTGACTAATAGCCTAACGTAATTAATCAGGTGACGCGAACATTACCCGACTGCGATTAATGGCACGAATGATACTCTGACGCAAAAAATTACCGCACGCAAGTCATACTCTAGCGCAAGGAGCCAAACACAGATAATATTTCGACGCGAGTAAACCGAACGCCATTAATCGAACGCGAATACTCGGCCGAACGCGAGAAACATTCCAACGCAAGTAGGATGCCGACATGAACGACATTACAACGCAAACGCAAATTTTTCACAAAGAATTGAGCACGAGTGATCTCCAAACGCGAGTAGGACGGCAATTAGAATACGCGATTAAACCGAAACGCAGAATACTCTCACGTAAGCGTTATCACTCGCAGAATCTAAGTTCCGGCCGGGCGAAACACGACACACCACGAGACGCGCGGACATGAAGACGCGAGAAATGGCGCACTTGCGATGTCGAACGGCGTTATCGACGCGCCTACCGCGATCTCCAGGAGTCTATGATTTCGGTCGCGATCCCACTGCCACGAGACCATTCCGGTGCCCTTCGCTCTCGTTATCGATCACTAATTACGCCTGATCGGCGAACACGCTAATTATCGCAAGAATTTCCGAGCGAGAGCGCAACCCGGGGAGCGGTGTCGTGGCTTTACATAATGTAATACCGAGGCAACCTCACCGTAGGCCAGTCTCCCTCCTGAGGGTCCTTGCCGTCGTCCCAAGGGTCGAGAGTATGGCTACGAGGATTTCGGCCAGCTCCAAAAGACGAGAGACGGAAGTGTGTCGAGGCTGGCGAGGACGATCCACGAATGCTCCCGAAATTCTCGCTCGATGGCGGAATCGATAGCGTACCCCACCCCGGGCGTACGCGGCCCCGCGAAACTATCGCGCGGACCAATAGAAGATGAGCTTGCAGGCTCGCAGTGTCTCGTCGCACAGGGCCGTTAAACACGGCTTTCCGCAGGGCGCTCAACGGCCCTTCGTTCGCGCGGCAATTTTTCCGGGATTCCTCCCGGCGCAGCGGACGGGACGTGATTGCCTCCGTGTTCCTCTTTTTCGGTCCAAGAATGGCGGCTGTCCATCCAGAATCCTGTCATAGTGCGAGGAGAGCAGGTGAGTGGATTTTGCCCCGGCATCCCGGGGCCCTGCCTTCACGGATCCGCCCGTCGCTGCGTTACGCGCCACGCGCGTGTCCTCTCGCGCTCCCCTGTGCTCGGCGGCCTGCAAGCATCCTCGAAATCCGATTGTCGTCGCCCAATTCTCGCTTCCGTCCTTGTCGTCTACTCCGTTCTTTATCCTAACTTTTATCCCAGTATGGCGTCTCGAGTTGCAGCGAGCTGTCAGCTCGTCACAAGATGTATTTCATATAAGAGATATACCATTGGTACGAACACGAAAACAAGTTCCCCCGAATTGCACAACAAGAAAAACATCGATAAACCCTCCAAATCAAGATTTGAAAGCGTAATATAAAAGTATAATGTCGATGTGCATCGTGCGTATGTGTGCGTGCAATGTAGTGTGCTATCCTTGTCTATATCTTTGTCTATACAAGGACAGATATAGTCAATAACATAGAAAATGATAATTTTGTCGGTTATATAGACGGCTCCAGCATCACCTTAAAAGTTAAAAAAAGTGCCAAGTACACGCAATGTGTTTTGTAAATTCAAAAATCTAACCTAAGTGGTAGCTTTATATCTTTTTCACAAAATTATATTATCTAACTTAACTCAAGTGACATGTATTTCAAAAAAAAGATGTGAAATCTTTAATTTCTTCTTCACAAAATTATATGACCTAACTTAACTCAAGTGACATGTATTTCAAAAAAAGTGAAATCTTTAAATTAAATTGTGCCAATTGTAAAGAGAATATGTATATTGCTTTGAAAGATAATTGTTATGCAATTACTTTAAAGAAATAAAACCCAAGTGGTATCTTCGTATTCCTATTCAAGGTTCTTCCTATTCTAAACCTAAATAAAAATATTTAATTAAAACAAAATAAATAAATTTTTCTTGTAAAGAAACTTGGCGCTGCTAGACTCTGAAATTTAAACATTAAAATTTAAACATTAGTACTAAGCAAAGAAATAATCCTCCTTCTTCGCCAGTAATTCAAATAACAAAGGAAAAGTAATAATCGACACTAACTGGCAAGATGTAATTTATTATCACGACGTTTCGACCGTCACTTTCGGTCCTTATCAGTGTGCCTTTGTCTCCCGAGCGTTGCTGACATGTTTTCCTCGTATATATCGTTCTCTTTAATTTTGACGCGCAAAACTCGTAAGTTACTTAAAACTTGTAATCTCTTTTTCTTCTTTTTCTTTACTGTGATTTACCTACGTATGTATATATATATTATTTTTCAGTTCTGGACTTGTTTGTTGGCACAATGCTAGGACTGAATTGTTTTGCATGAAATATAATTATTTTAACACTTGATAAGGACCGAAAGTGACGGTCGAAACGTCGTGATAATAAATTACATCTTGCCAGTTAGTGTCGATTATTACTTTTCCTTTGTTATTAGTACTAAGATTTTTTATTAAATAAAAAACAATAAACATAATTTAGGGAAGAATGCGACAGGAGTAAAAAAGAAGCGCCAAGTTTTTTTACATCGAATTCGAGGTATTATTACACCTAGACACCAAAAACTACGGAGCGCGCTATCTGGACTTCGTCATCAGCAACTTAAAACACTAGACATCAATTTCAAAGTATTAATACACGTAGGCACCGAAAACTACGGAACGCACTATGTGGACCTCGTCATCGGCAACCTGGGACACCTATACATCGCATTCAACGTATTATTACACCTGGACACCGAAAACTATGAAGCGCACTATCTGGACCTCGTCATAGGCAACCTGGGATACCTAGACATCGAATTCAAGCTTGATTCATAAGAATCGACTTAAAAATTACCTAGCGGCACTTTCTGCCAAGCGTAGAGAACTTTCTTTTCCGGCAGCGGTGGTAATACGATGTAAAGATACGAAATCTCTCTAGATATACATGAAGCAATTGACTAAATATATATAATTACTTAATTTACCTAAATAGAAATCTTCCTTTTGACCGATAAGTCTATCGACCTATAATTTATCTACTAGATCGTTCAAAATACGCGCGCGATATCGAAACTGGCGAGCCCGAAAGCGCCCAGTGGCGAAAAAGTGAAAGCGACATTTCTCTGTTATCTGTTTGTTACACGTATGTTATAATCGGCGTTAGGAAGTAGTATCTTAAAAAAAATTTTTCACATTTTGGATTTGCGTCGCAATATCTCCGCTCGTAGGGCACGTAGCGGAAAATTATATAGGAGATACCCCCCTTATTTTGACCCCAACTATCGATCAAGCCTACTTAAAACTTGATCCGTTCACTCGTTATCGAGATCTCAACATCTCGGGTACTCGCAACCCGTCGCGTCGCGTAAAAGAGTCACAGTGCGGTCTCGCTCCGCGTGTACTTGGCGCGAGACACTACCGTGTCTCTTGATATTATGCTTTATTCATTAAATTAGCAAATTCCAAACGTTTCGACTCCTATCCGAGCCATCTTCAGTGGTATAATATTACAAAATACGTTGTTCTCCTTCAACATGGTGAGTTTACTGTTTTCAAATTAACAGAAACTTAGTGAGACTACAAGGTCCAAATCTGTAACGTAATTAACAATTACAACCTTGTCTCAATTAAAAACTAGAATAACTCACCAAGTAGTCTGGAGAATATAAATACATCGCAGTCAAATAAAAAAAAATAAAAATAAAATAGAATAAAAAGCAAAGGAAATGATCTGTACAAAGAGATCTATACGGAGAAATCTCGTCGATACAACGCACAGCGAAAGACTGAATCGGTAACACGGACAGTGACGAGTCTTATGACAAACTTAAGCAATAATAAATGGAAAACATGTAGGTCAAAACAAAAGAAATAATAAATAATATACAGTGGTCGATAATAAATACAAAAATAAATAGTCAGGAATGTCTTAAGACAAACGTTAATCCATATAAATTTAAACTCGAAATTATAAAGTCAACGGTAAAAGGCGTCATGGGCATGGTTTACAATTTATCCAAGATAGAAACGTATGCGTGGTGCAAAAACTCTGTATCGGCCTGAGAGTTCAAACCGTTTTTTTGCAACTTAATATGTAACATTTCTGATACCAATCGCTTTGCCAAAAACTTTTCCTTGTCCAGTATTTCCACGTTGTCCCAATCAAAATCATGATTAAAATTTAATCTATGTTCCGTAATTACGGATTGATTTGCCGTATTTCTACGAATATATGATTACGGTGTTCTGTAATTCTCGTTTTGAGTTGTCTTAAAGTTTGACCAACGTAAGTCGCGTCACAATTTTTGCATGGAATTTTATACACAACGTTTTTATTTGATTGGGTAGGAAGTGCATCTTTCTGGACTTTGATGAAATTCTTTAGTTTATTTAAACTATAGAATGACAAGTTAACATTCTAATCCGAGACCACATTTTTAAATTTCTCCGATATAATGGGAACGTATGGCACAGTAAACCAATCGCACCGGCTTTCTTCGCTTGCGGATGGAGATTCATTCTGTATACGTGTGCGTTTATAGAGTAAAGATTTTATTCGCGTGTTAATTGTGTCAAATATGAATGTCAATGGGTAGTCATTACGTAACAAGGTGTCTACTATGAATTTAATATTTTTTTGATGGTATCGGGGGTGAGATAATAGAAATGCCTCATCGACCATGCTCATAACCGTGCCCTTTTTCTGGGAAACAGGGTGTTGCGACAAAAAATTAAGGTAGCGGCCTGAAAATGTTGGCTTATGGAACCAATCAAATTCCAAACCGTTATTTTCTTTAATCAACGTTACATCAAGAAAATTTAGTTTATCTCCTTCTACTTCAACAGTAAATTGTAACCTCGGATGATAAGAATTAAAAACTTGTAAAACTGTGTCTATAGAATTGCGAGGTACGGCCGTCGCAATGTCATCGACGTATCTATAGTAAAAGGGGATCGTAAAAGTAAGTAATTGCAACACTCTGTTTTCCAGATCCTGCATAACAATGTCAGCATCGACGGGTGACAACGGAGAGCCCATAGGAGAACCAAATTTTTGTTTGTATAAAATATTGTCGAAAGTAAAGAAAGTTGAATTCAAGATTAATTCTACAATTTGCAAAAATTCATCCTTAGGAATATTACAATTATTGGAAATATGTGCCCATCTATTAGAAATGCTTTCCAGTACTAAATTTGTAGGGATATTAGTGAATAGAGAAATTGCATCAAGCGAGATCAAAATGTAATCATTATTAATGTATGTACCGTTCAGTTTCTTGACTAATTCAAAGCTGTTATTTACATGGCTATTAGGTTTCGGTAAACTTGTAGAAATAATCCTGTGAAGGAAATTAGCTAACGCATATGTAGGACTATCGATAGAAGAAATGATTTAAGACATTGCATTTAAAAGATTCTCTCAAAATATTCATAGCAATATAGATAAAAAATGTGAATGGCTAATTAAAAAACATACTTTGTCCAAAATTAAACAATTGAAACCGATACATTATGTCTATGGTGGTGGGGAGATATGCGATGTCCCTGTCCCTTTGTTGCCTGACAATAATATCAAGTCGGATACTTTTGAAGTCCATATTGATCTTCTCGACTTTCTAAGTACCTCTACTAATTCTTCCTTTACCACCACTAAAGATAATTGGTTTATCAACTTATCTACAATAAAAATACCTGAAAATGTTCAATGTCTCTTACAATTGGGTGAGAACTTTTCCTTACCTATTAGTGACACGAAGAAGACTATTGTGGATTTCATTAAATGTATTGAATGTAACACCAGAGGTTTACATATCAATCAGAGATTGAACATCAGAAACCGTTCCATATCAATTATTAATAATCTCCTTTCCTTCTCTTACAGTAAATCTTCTTTCTACCATAACATATCAAACATGGTTAAATCCACGAAATCATTTATAAATAACAATCGTAATATTATCTTCACAAGAGCAGACAAGGGTAATTGTACGGTAGCCTTAGATACGGAGATATAGAGACAAAAAATTACAGATATCTTGCAGGACACTGACACATATGTGAAAATCTCTAAAGATCCTATTAAACAGCTTTCTAAACAAATTAGAGACACACTTGTGAGATGGAAAAAGCACAAATATATTCCTGAGAAAAAATATAAACAATTTTTATGTAGTGATGGTATCCTGCCGAGGGCCTATGGGTTACCGAAAATACATAAAATCGGTTATCCTTTCAGAATAATCATTTCTTCTATCGATAGTCCTACATATGCGTTAGCTAATTTCCTTCACAGGATTATTTCTACAAGTTTACCGAAACCTAATAGCCATGTAAATAACAGCTTTGAATTAGTCAAGAAACTGAACGGTACATACATTAATAATGATTACATTTTGATCTCGCTTGATGCAATTTCTCTATTCACTAATATCCCTACAAATTTAGTACTGGAAAGCATTTCTAATAGATGGGCACATATTTCCAATAATTGTAATATTCCTAAGGATGAATTTTTGCAAATTGTAGAATTAATCTTGAATTCAACTTTCTTTACTTTCGACAATATTTTATACAAACAAAAATTTGGTTCTCCTATGGGCTCTCCGTTGTCACCCGTCGTTGCTGACATTGTTATGCAGGATCTGGAAAACAGAGTGTTGCAATTACTTACTTTTACGATCCCCTTTTACTATAGATACGTCGATGACATTGCGACGGCCGTACCTCGCAATTCTATAGACACAGTTTTACAAGTTTTTAATTCTTATCATCCGAGGTTACAATTTACTGTTGAAGTAGAAGGAGATAAACTAAATTTTCTTGATGTAACGTTGATTAAAGAAAATAACGGTTTGGAATTTGATTGGTTCCATAAGCCAACATTTTCAGGCCGCTACCTTAATTTTTTGTCGCAACACCCTGTTTCCCAGAAAAAGGGCACGGTTATGAGCATGGTCGATAGGGTATTTCTATTATCTCACCCCCGATACCATAAAAAAAATATTAAATTCATAGTAGACACCTTGTTACGTAATGACTACCCATTGACATTCATATTTGACACAATTAACACGCGAATAAAATCTTTACTCTATAAACGCACACGTATACAGAATGAATCTCCATCCGCAAGCGAAGAAAGCCGGTGCGATTGGTTTACTGTGCCATACGTTCCCATTATATCGGAGAAATTTAAAAATGTGGTCTCGGATTAGAATGTTAACTTGTCATTCTATAGTTTAAATAAACTAAAGAATTTCATCAAAGTCCAGAAAGATGCACTTCCTACCCAATCAAATAAAAACGTTGTGTATAGAAATTCCATGCAAAAATTGTGACGCGACTTACGTTGGTCAAACTTTAAGACAACTCAAAACGAGAATTACAGAACACCGTAATCATATATTCGTAGAAATACGGCAAATCAATCCGTAATTACGGAACATAGATTAAATTTTAATCATGATTTTGATTGGGACAACGTGGAAATACTGGACAAGGAAAAGTTTTTGGCAAAGCGATTGGTATCAGAAATGTTACATATTAAGTTGCAAAAAAACGGTTTGAACTCTCAGGCCGATACAGAGTTTTTGCACCTACGCATACGTTTCTATCTTGGATAAATTGTAAACCATGCCCATGACGCCTTTTACCGTTGACTTTATAATTTCGAGTTTAAATTTATATGGATTAACGTTTGTCTTAAGACATTCCTGACTATTTATTTTTGTATTTATTATCGACCACTGTATATTATTTATTATTTCTTTTGTTTTGACCTACATGTTTTCCATTTATTATTGCTTAAGTTTGTCATAAGACTCGTCACTGTCCGTGTTACCGATTCAGTCTTTCGCTGTGCGTTGTATCGACGAGATCTCTCCGTATAGATCTCTTTGTACAGATCATTTCCTTTGCCTTTTATTCTATTTTATTTTTATTTTTATTTATTTGACTGCGATGTATTTATTCTCCAGACTACTCGGTGAGTTATTCTAGTTTTTAATTGAGACAAGGTTGTAATTGTTAATTACGTTACAGATTTGGACCTTGTAGTCTCACTAAGTTTCTGTTAATTTGAAAACAGTAAACTCACCATGTTGAAGGAGAACAACGTATTTTGTAATATTATACCACTGAGGATGGCTCGGATAGGAGTTGAAACGTTTGGAATTTGCTAATTTAATGAATAAAGCATAATATTAAAACGCACCTGGATCCGCGTGTGACCCTTACAGCTTATGCTAATCTATATAATTTTAATTCATCCAATTTTTATTATGTCAAGACATAATTTTAATTTATCCAATTTTTATTATGTCTAGACATAATTTTAATTTGTCAAGTTTTTATTATGTCTAGACATAATTTTAATTCAACGAATTTTTATTATGTCATGACATAATTTTAGTTCTGCCGCTAGGGAATTTTTAAGTCAATTTTTATGAATTAAGCTTGAATTCGATGTCTAGGTATCCCAGGTTGCCGATAACGAGTTACAAATAATGCGTTTCATAGTTTTCGGTGTCCAGTAATAATACGTTGAATTCGATGTCTAGGTGTCCCACGTTGCCGATGACGAGATCCACATAGTGCGCTCCGTAGTTTACGTGTATTAATACCTCAAATTCGATATCTACGTGTTTTACATTCGGATTTAAAGTTATTAATACACTTAGTCACCAAAAACTACGAAGCGCACTATGTGGACCTTGTCATCGGCAACCTGGAACACGTAGACATCGAATTCGAGGTATTATTACACCTAGACACCAAAAACTACAAAACGCGCTATCTGGACCTCGTCATCAGCAACGTGGGACACCTATAAATCAATTTCAAGGTATTAATACACGTAGACACCAAAAACTACGGAGCGCACTATGTGGATTCCGTCATCGGCAACCTAGGACACGTGGACATCGAATTCAAGGTATTAATACACGTAGACACCGAAAACTACGGAGCTGATTATCTAGACATCGTCATTGGCAACCTTGGACACCTATACATCGCATTCAACGTATCATTACACCTGGACACCGAAAACTACGAAGCGCACTATGTGGACCTTGTCATCGGCAACCTGGGACACCTAGACATCGAATTCAAGGTATTAATACACGTAGACACCGAAAACTACGGAGCTCACTATCTAAACATCGTCATCGGCAACCTGGGACACGTGGACATCGAATTCAAGGTATTAATACACGTAGACACCGAAAACTACGGAGCGCACAATGTGGACCTCGTCATCGGCAACCTGGGACACCTAGACATCGAATTCAACGTACGATTACACCTGGACACCGAAAACTATGAAGCGCACTATCTGGATCCCGTCATCGGCAACCTGGGACACGTGGACATCGAATTCAAGGTATTATTACACGTAGACACCGAATAAACTACGGAGCGCACTATGTGGACCTCGTCATCGGCAACCTGGAACACGTAGACATCGAATTCAACGTATTATTACACCTGGACACCGAAAACTATGAAGCGCACTATCTGGACCTCGTCATCGGTATGGGATACTTAGACATCGAATTCAAGCTTGATTCATAAGAATCGACTTAAAAATTCCCTAGCGGCACTTTCTGCTAAGCGTAGGGAACTTTCTTTTCCGGCAGCGGTGGTAATACGATGTAAGGATACGAAATCTCTCTAGATATACATGAAGCAATTGACTCAATATATATAATACCTAATTTACCTAAATAGAAATCTTCCTCCTGACCGATAAGTCTATCGACCTATAATTTATCTACTAGATCGTTCGAAATACGCGCGCGATATCGAAATTGGCGATACCTGCGCCGCCAGTGTCGAAAAAGTGAAAGTGACATTTTCTCTGATCACGTGATATGGCATGAGAGACGGTCGACGTAGAAGTAGTTAGTAGTAGTAGAAGTATCTTAAAAATAAATTTTCACATTTGGACTTTACGTCGCAATATCTCCGCTCGTAGGGCACGTAGCGGAATATTATGAGAGAACCCCCCCCCCCTAATTGGACCCCAAGCTATCGATCAAGCCTACTTAGAACTTGATCCGTTCACTCGTTATCGAGATCTCAACATCTCGGGTACTCGCAACTCGTCGCGTCGCGTAAAAGAGTCACGGTCGGTCTCGCTCCGCGTGTACTTGGCGCGAGACACTACCGTGTCTCTTGATACTTTTATGCACAGAATAATGAGACGAATCATGTGGTATATAGAAAGGGCATAGTTCCTTTAAGAAAAAATATGTAATTTGCAACACGCATCTGCATACTTTTTCTTAAAAGCAACTATGTCTTTTTTTCATATCAATTGATTCGTCTCATTATTCTGTACATAAAAGTATTAAGGAGGTTGGTTAGTTCTCCGTGCGGGGAGGCGGCGCGCGGCAAGGAAAAAGCATATAGGTTAGATTTTCGTCGCGTGAAATAAACGAATTTTAGCAAATAAGTATGTGGAATGCTTTTAATTGCTGTTTCTTAAGGTTTAAAAAGTGTTGTTTGTACAATTGAAACCCAAATACGTTATTATCTACATTGAAATGTGGAAATAATAAATGTTTTATTTTTACAATTTCTTGATAACTATAAAGACGAATCATTTCAGTCTTCGAGAAAGTTCTTCCTAAATATGTAAAGAGTTATTTGCACCTATTTTTACTAAATTCTTATCATTTTTAATATGCTTTCGAGAGTAACATTTACAGGTTAGGTAACATTTTTGCTGTGTCGCCCCGTGTATAAGAGAGAGAGAGACAAGAGTATAACTTCAATAATTAATTACTCGACAACCATGCAGACGATTGTCTTCAACTTTGGCATAGACGACAGATTTCCATAGACAAATATTCTCCATAAATTTAAACTAATTCTTATCAATTTGATTTGACTAACCACCCTCCTTAAGGTAACATTACCGAAAACTTAATGTTTTACAAGATATTTTGTATTTTATGTCAAAATACTAGAACTTTCAAGCCTTATACTTCCAAAAGTTCTTAATGGAAAAATATTTTATTATAGTGTTTTGAAAAGCTCTCGAGATTAGCTACAAGAATATGCATTAAAAAATAAGAATTTCTGTTTAAGAAATTAAAGGTGTCGTTCACGTAAGCTTTAAACGACCATCCATGGTCAAACTAATGACACCATCTTATGGCCCTCTCGAAACCAAACAACTTTTGTTCGCGAACATTAACAACTCTCTAATTGTACAATTATTTTATAAATCCATTTATAATTCTTCCCATAAATATTCAAAATTTGATACCTTTTAAAATATATATAAATTCTACATTTAAATTTAAACTTTTTCTAATTAAGGAAACCTGAAACTTGTCTGCTCAATCGGATAGTTCTAAAATTTCACTAGAATTATCGTCGCAATATCGAAACTTTGTTTTCGTGAATTTCGTATATGAACCTTTGATTGCGCATATAGTTGGGTCTAGTCAACCAAATTTAAACAAATTATATATGAAATAGGGGTAGAAGAAACCAACAAAGAGATTGGTTTTTGAGTTTTTTCTGCCAATATGTTCAGATTGTTGTAAAGCGTCAAAATATCGCCTAAAAAAAAATGTCCGTGTGTATGTATGTGCACATATTTGATGTTGTGGTTGCACTAACTTCCGCAAATATTGAGATATCAGGCTGTTTTTTTTTTTAATCGATAGAGTATCATTCAAGAAAGGTTGGTATTGAATTTGGCGATGATCGGTAAAGGGGTTCTTTTTTAAAAAAATTTTGAATTATTTTAGAAATGTTCGTGGTTGTTCTAACTTTCGCAAATTTGGAGATATCGATCTATTTCTACTTTTATTATATTTTCTAGTTTTTTCAACCCCTATTTTATACATAATTTTTTAAGATTTGGTTGATTAGACCCAACTTTATACGCGATCAAAGGTTCATAATTTTGCTCGCATATAAAGCTAAGTCTAATCAACCGAATTTAAAAGAATTATATATAAACAATTTTGTTTTTTGAGTTTTCGATGCCAAAGTATCGCTTATGTTCAAAAACGTCGAAAAATCGTAGATATCATTAAAGGTAGGTTGGTGTTGAACCTCAAATTTGAAATCAGCCAAATCTTAACGAATTATATATGAAATAGGAGTAGAAAAAACTGAAGAATATAGAAGAATTATTAAAAATTGCTAAAATAAAGAAGTTATTGATTTTTGTTTAAAGACACTCAAATTTACCAAAATTTTTATAACTTAAGAACTGATTAACCAAATTTTAAAAAATTATATATAAATTAAGGGTAAAAAAAACTGAAGAATATAATAGAATTAATAAAATCTGCTAATAATGAAGGGGTTACAGATTTTTATCTAAAAAAATCTATATGATTGCCCTAATTTCTGCAAATTTTGAGATATCGAGCTTAATTTTTTTTTATAAATAGAGTATCATTAAAGGTAAGTTGGTGTTGAATTGCCTTGGACGGTCCCAAGCCCGGCTTGAGAAAGGAGGAGGGTTGGAGTGGACAGTCTTAGTACCCACTCCGTAAAACTAATTATATAATTTTAATATTGTTTAAATATTGTTGAAAAACATGAATGTGTGTATACTTTTGTATAAAAGAAACTGTTTTATCAGTTACTTGTTTCAATAAACTGATCTTGCTGTGATCAGTTTCAATAATCAGTTATCCATCAGTTAGTGCCCAGCTTTTTAAATCAGTAACTGGTACAACTGCTTCTTTTATCAGTAACTTGTTTCAATAAACTGATCGTGCTGTGATCAGTTTCAATAATCAGTTATCCACTAGTTAGTGCCCAGTTTTTTTATCAGTTTTGACTGCATTTTTTCTTAAGAGATTAACTGTGACACAAAATAAACAACACTTCATAAAAAACCAAGATTTATTTATATTTTTGAAAATACACATTACTTTATTTAAAAAAAATTTTAAAAATTGAAAAAGTATATATAGTTATAATAATAATAATAATAAAGTAAATTGTTATCTTTTACAGTGCCTCTTTAGTTACCATGCACGGACTGTCTCTCTTCTTCGCGCTCCAGGAATTTTGATTGTATTCCTTTTGCTTCATCACTTTGAATATAGTTATTGATTTTATTTGCTATTGCTTTTTTTACTTCATTTTCCACACTTTCCCTGGTAAGCTCGTCTTTCAAGAAGTTTGACATATAATTTGAAACATTAACATATTAGATGGCGCTTAAAATGGCACAGAAAATGTCTTTACACGCAGAAGAAATGTTGACATCAATGACAAAAACTTAGAAATTAATTTTGTTTATGCTGAAATATGCTTATAAAACCTACCAATAATTCCATTAATTTTGGACTCATCTAGTTTTTTCTTAGAAATATGTGTGATATTTTTATGTCCCTTTGGAACTTTGCCTGTTAAATTTCCAAGGGCCGTTTTTTCCTTAGTAAACAGCAATGCAAATAAATCAAGAGCAAGAGTGGACATTTTTTTGTGTGTTTGCAACGTGCCATTTCCTCTCCAGTTAAAGTTTTGGATCCAAAATTAAAAATAGCCTGAATATGTATAATATAAAATAATATAGTATAATAATATATAATATAAAATAATTTAAAATAAAATTTTAATTGTATTTATCCTTTTCAATATTACAAATATAGAACCAAATAAGCAGTAAATTTTATTATGCAGATAATGTACCTTTAAGTCAAATATTGGTTGTGATCTCACTAATTCTTTTTTAGCTGCTTTGGTAGATAGTTTTTTAGGCACAACCGAAGTTATAGACGCGCGCGCAATTATATTAGTATTAATTTTTTTAAGATTTGGAATTTTTGCTGTAATTTTATCATCTGCAGATTTTATCAGTTCCATCTTTTTCTAATAATAGAAAAAATGAAAAATGTAAAAATTGTAATAATATAAAAAATGTGATATATGAGTAAAAAAACTAAAAAATAAAACATTACTATAATATGCGTGTTAATATTTACCTCAGTCACAACAGACATAATAGATTCATTTTCTTTTCCCTGAAAAAATTGTTAAAAATAAATAATTATTTTATTATAAATAACAAAAAACAGAACTTTTAAACTATTTTTTCAATGCACTTTTTGATTAATAACTTCGTTACAATTATCAATACTCTCCAACAATTCAGCATTGCCTTCAGATCCCTATACAGAGACAATATCATGACGATAAGCAGTATAAACATCAAGGTCAGCAAATTTTACATTGTTACCATTTATAAGACTATACATACATCTTTAGAAGTGTTCCATTCATTTGTTTCATCTATATTCTGTTCTTGAAACACTATCTTTGGCTGCAAAATCAAATAAACTTAAGTTTTTTTCTTACATTTAAAGATTAAACATGCCATAAGCTAGCATATACATATATACTTACTTCTAAAGGTGTACTGCTGCGCACGGGAACTTCGGTGAGAGCAGTATTCTTAGAAAGTGATGGATGACACTTTCTATCTATGTTTACCTCCTTTTTTAAAGAAACAACCTTAATTGTATGAATAATAAAAAAGAGTAAACATAATTAATTTATATTTGGGCCAAATGTTATATCTTACAGAAATTTAATACTGTAAGTGATTATTTGGCTAGTGATTACTTATTGAATATTACAAGCACTGTTAATAGTGCTTTTAATATTCAAAATAAGTAAATAATCACTAGCCAAATAATCACAGTATTAAATTTATGTAAGAGTACAGAATCTCATATTGAAACGTGTAAAAATATATACTCAGACAGCACACAGAGACGTTTGTACGACGTCTTTTTGATTTGCGTACTGCCCTGGGATACATACTTCATCTGTTCCCTTAAGTATTGAAGTGGTTTCGGATATTTCTTCTTTACCATTGCCAGAGGACATATTTTTTGATGTAAGGTGCCTTATCTTACTTTTTAAATCTTTCATTGCTCTTTTCAAGTTCTTTGTCTCTGTTTTCCAATCTCTTATTTCGGTTATTAACTCTTCAACTACATGTTTTAACTCTTCAGTACATTAAATCATAGTTGTAAAATCTGAAAAATAAAATTTACACGATTGTGTTCTGATAATTATAATAATATATTCTCATTACTTTGTTGAGAATTGAATATACTAAATATACTAAGTTTTTTTCCAAAGAAATAATTAATCCGATCTTGTACATATTGAGTACATTCTCTTTAAATATTTTTAATTTGTATACCATTTTTTACGGTTAAATCTTTCCATTTACTCAAGTTAAGATCCCCCCAATCAGACTCTGAATTTGACTGATCAGTCTTCAAACATAATGGTTGTGTTTTCTGTAATGATAAGAATTGGATGGTTAGAGACCATTTAATTATTATAAAATAGCAAATAGCGTAAGAATAAAAAAGGTATATACAAACCTTTACTTTGTCTTTATTTTCTTCTGTTTTTTCTCTGAGTTTCTGAGAGGGGTTTTGTCTACTTGTCGACAAAGATTGGGACTCATCACTTGTAGAGACGTCCTAATGTTGATAAATAAAAAAGACGTATAAAAGTCAAAATAGTTTAAAAAGATACTGCAATAAAATAATTATAGATTAAAATATATACCAAGTCCCCAATATCAACTGTCTTTTGTGCTGCTACTCTAATAATATTACTTGATGAAACTCTCTGCTTTTTGTTGGTGCATGGTGGTGATCTTTTTATTCATATGTCCCAAATTTTCATCACTGGTTAATTTGCGTTTTCTATTGCTATTTGAGTTGACCTATACAACAATTATTTTAAGATTAAAAGAATTAAAGAAACTACCGTTTTATATTATTCACCACTCACTAAATATATTATTTTAAAAAATTACTTACAGTTTCATCTTTCTTTTTGGCTAGATCTTTGCGCATTTCTCGGCTCGGAAATGGTACACCATATTTCAAACATGATTTCGAGGCCTCTACTATTTCGGTCCAATCTAGAATGATCATATTAATGATACAAAAATTACAATAAAATAAAAAAAGAATTGTGTGTGTGTGTGTGTGTGTGTGTGTGTGTGTGTGTGTGGGTGTGTGTGTGTGGGTGTGTGTGTGTGTGTGTGTGTGCAAATCAGAAGTCAAAATTAGATTTCATTCTTCCGCCAAGTAAAATATAAACAACACAACCAACAAATACTTTAAAAATATTCAAAGAAATTGAAAATTTCCTTACAGAAAATATTACAAGGGACTTACCATTACTCTGTGCTAAAATACATCTGTAGACCCACTTAATATGTTTGCGCTTAGCCATGGTATTTTTAGACTGCACATTACAGTTAGAGGGCCATTTCATCAAAACAGACTCTTTATTTTGGATCAAATTAGAAATTGGCTTTCTGGGCTCCTTATTCTTGTCATCCCATATTATCCATTCGGCTAACTAACCTGCACAGGTATTGTTTGTTGCTCGTCTACCTTATCTATCTTCTGTTTATTGTTAAATTCACATAATATGTAAAATTTATCGGAATCACAACTATCCATCTTGAAATTTATTTTTGAACTGATTCACTTGTAAACTGAGATCTGAGCGAGGGCAAAGAAATCTCATTTGGCGGGTAACCGACAGAAGACCCAGGGTATCCCGCCATAAATGACAATCGTGTAAAACAGCGCAGGCGTGTTGAGACGCGAAATAGTGTAAAGCCCGGTCTACATAGGATCTAACCTCTATACACAAAGAGGTTAGACCACCGAGAGCCGGGCGGCGCGCGGTACTTGTCAACCCGTGCAGCCAAACGTGCGGCGCTAAGGCGCGCAATATAAATAACAGCTAGGGATATTATACACATTAATAGTCGATATAAATACGGTAATATATTTAGAATTCTGTGAAACACTTCTCATCTATTTTATTAGCAAAAATATATACTAGTGGAAATAAATAACATAAAAGTTATTTTAGAATCTGCTTCACAAAGTAGGTTACAATAATTAGTCGATCTTTATATGTTTCTCTTAAAGTTTTGAAAAAATGTTGCCTCAAAGAAGGAGAGAATCGAGAGGACCATATAAAAAGTATCTGTATGATCTAAGTATTCCTGTACCAAGAACATCGGCATGGCGACTAAGTAAAGTAAAGAATGGAGAACATGATGAAGTTAGTTTCTGTTTCATAATCTGCATTTCTATTCATTTGATGATTAGGAGAAACATAATGTTTATGTCTTGATCTTTTTTCATAGATTGTGGAGAACGCTAATTGTAATAATAATGATATTCAATCTGAAGAAGAGCACAATAGAGATTCAGAGATTATGAGTTATCTTTTATTGAGACAAATGTAAGTATGTCGACTATGCATGAAATATGTTAATTGTTTCTATAATACAAATATATACATTACTTTATACATGAAACTTTTTTTAATAGGTAAAATCCAGTGATGATTGTGAGTCATTATCTAATAAAGAGTTAAATACAAATGTACGTAGAGCACTAAATATTTTCTTCATTATGTTTATATATTCATAAATAGTTCAGTCAGTGATATTTCAATTTCTCAAGTCTCTGAATCATGAAATGTATATATCTCTCACTAATATATATGTTTTGTAATATACATTAATGTGAAAAATAAAATGTTCTTTATGTGTTCAGCATACATCACCAGTGAGCTTTTTATCAGATAATGGAAATGACAGTTTTAACTTAAGCAATAACTATCTATTAAATGATAGAAATTTGGGAAGCAATGAAGAGGAGGTGAATTATTTCAATGATGAATTATGTAAAAATATTCCACATAGAAATGAAAATAATGAGATTATTGTTGTCACATTGTAATATTACATTTTACTAATGGCCCTATTATTATGCATCTTATTTTATTTATGTAAATACTAATTTGATCATATAATAAGATACTATAATATTTGTTGTAGGATGGACGAGGTAAACCTCTTTATGAAGGCTGCCGTTTAACTGCTAATAAGTGCAGTTCTCATAATGAGCTTTATAATTAGGTGGGGTTTAGAGGATAAAAGTATAGATCAATTGCTGCAGTTAATAGACTGTCATTTACCTTCTTCTGTCTTGGAATCAAAGTATTTATTTTTGAAAAAGTTTCCTGTGCCTAATCAAATTATAATTCATTATACTTGTCCTGACTGTTCTGAGCTTTTGCCAATGGATTTTGAACAAGTGGAGTGCAAGCGTTGCAATCAAAACTTAAACAGAAATAAACTTAAAGAAAATGGTAACTACTTTGTACAATTGTCGATCAGTGAGCAGATACAGAATATTATGGAGAATAATACACTTTTTCATCTCATGAGAAAAAATTGTGAGGAGAACGATGTAATTTCAGGAAGAATTTATAGAAATCTTAGAGCTTCGGATATGATTGGTGAAAATGATGTTACTTTGCAGTGGAATACAGATGGAGTCAGTCCATTTAAATCTGCCAAGATGTCAATATGGCCTATTCAAGCCTGTATTAATGAGTTACCTTACCGTATACGTAAAGATAATATGATTTTATGCGGGTTGTATTTTGGAAAGAAAAAGCCTTATATTAATTCTTTTTTAAAACCCTTTGTAGAAGAACTAAATTTTCTTTATTCTGATGGCATTGCTTGTAATTTAGATGGCCAGAATAAGCTATGTAATGTAAAAGTACATACTCTACTAGCATCAGTTGATTCTGTTGCACGACCAATGCTTCAGGGCATTCAACAGTTCAATGGCACTTATGGTTGCTCGTTCTGTTTGAATCATGGAACAACTATTAATAGGGATAGGGGTATAGCACGAGTTTATGTTAGAGGAAAAAGTAAATCTCGCACATTGTCTCAACATCTTAATGCTCTTCGGCAATTGCAACAAGTTAATCAACAGAATGGTAATAGAGTAAAACATATTGACGGAGTAAAATTTCCAACGGTGTTGCTTACTCTATCAGTTTTTAATATTATATCATCTTTTGTGCCAGATTACTTGCACAGTGTTTTAGAAGGTGTTGTTCTCACTTTTCTTAAACACTGGACTAATAGTACTTATAAAGGAGAAAAATGGTATCTGAATAAGCAGAAGCGCATTCTTTTAACAGATAAATTACGATCAATTTTACCACCTGTAGAAATAACAAGGCCGCCTCGTGGTCTCGATGAATTAAAATTGATGAAAGCATCAGAACTCCGACACTTTCTTTTGTACTATTCTTTACCTTTCCTTAAAGGACTTTTACCTGCAAGATATCTTAAGCATTGGTTTCTTTTGGTATATAGCATGTCAATATATTTGAGAGAAAAATTTACACAAGAAAAGGCTATGAAGGCCAAAAGAGCTTTAAACAAATTTGTGCGGGAAATTTCAATACTTTATCCAGATTGCGCATACTTGTATACTTTTAATGTTCATCTCCTCCTCCATATACCTCGTGCTGTTGAAAATTTTGGGGGACTTTGGGCATCCTCTACTTTCCCATATGAACATTTTAATGGTGTATTAAATAGACTAATAATTGGAACTTGTAATCTGCCAGAGCAGCTATGTCAAACATTTTTAAGACTGCGTCATACTTTAGACCTTGGGTCTAGAATCTTTTTACAGCCTGAAACATCTCATGAGGGGAAAAAGTTATTTGATTCCATGATGTCTAAGTATCGTTCGAATCAGTTTTCTCAAAATTTTGATATTGGCATGAGATTATTTGAAGCGCCTAAAAATTACGAACCTTCTTTAATTGAGAAAGTTTCCATTCAACAAATTATTCGAGATGGGCCTCTTCAACCACTGGCACAGTCATTCAGAAGATTAATTTTCCAAGGAATAGTGTATCATGCGAGCTGTTATAACGGTCTCAAAGTAGAAGATAATAGCACTGTAAAAATGAATGATGGTCGTATTCTTTCTATTACACATATTCTTGTGGTTGAAATAGCTGAATCCAATAAGAAAGTTTGCATTGTGTTAGGAAAAGAGTTTGATATACTTGATGAAGATCTTAGTGAAGATCGAGATCTGAATATTTCTTCAAGTGAGCTGGCATTAGTATGTCAGAGAAATGAACGCATTGTTTGTTGTCTGCCAAGCCATATAACTCAAAAATGTGTATCTGTTCCATATCGCAATGGCGTTTGTATTATACTACTAGTCAATTGTATTGAGAGGGACTAAATAAATATTTTATTTGTATTGTTTAAGTATGTATAAATATAAATATAATATATTATAATAAATATAATAAAAAATAGATATATAATAAATGCCTCAATAAACATTCTTGACGTGCCTCAATTAATTCTCTTTCCAACCCAGTTTTATATTGTGTATATGTATATATATATATATATACATATATATATATATATATACACACACATAATATACACATAAACTATAACTTTCAACTTTATAATATATACAATTATTTTATTGCTATTGTTGCTTGCAATTGTGTAATAGTTACGTGAATATAATTAAAAATTATAGCCAATCATTAATATTATTGTTGATTGTTGATTACTATCACAAACTTACATAACGTGTTTTGATATTTCGTAACACTATAACTGGCAAACTGGTAAATTAAGAACTAAGAGAACTTACTATCGACAACTGATATGATAACAGTAAATTATTAAAAAGTTTTCTTTACTTATTAAGAAACTAATACTCAAAAACTGGATATCAATTGAAGAACATAGGTAATAATCAGTATCTAAGAAACCGTTAAAAACAAGTTTAACCAGTTTTTTAGATTAATGTAGAAACTGATTATTAAAACTGGGCGTCAACTGAAGAACATAATCAGCATTTAACAAACCGTTAAAAAAACTGAGGACCAGTCATCAGTTACTGATGGCAACGCTCAGTGTCTAACCAGTTTTTAGAGTAATGTAGAAACTGATTATTAAAACTAGGTGTCAACTGAAAAACACAATCAGTATCTGACAAAGCGTTAAAAAAAACTGAGGACCAGTCATCAGTTACTAATGGCAACACTCAGTGTCTAACTAGTTTTTTAGATTAATATAGAAACTGATTATTAAAACTGAGCGTCAACTGAAGAACATAATCAGCATCTGACAAACCGTTAAAAAAACTGAGGACCAGTCATCAGTTACTGATGGCAACATTCAGTGTCTAACCAGTTTTTAGAGCAATGTAGAAACTGATTATTAAAACTGGGTGTCAACTGAAGAATATAATCAGTATCTGACAAACCGTTAAAAAAAACTAAGGACCAGTCATCAGTTACTGATGCCAACACTCTGCAGTGTCTAACCAGTTTTTTAGAGTATTGTAGAAACTGATTATTAAAACTGTACGTCAACTGAAAAGCATTACCAGTAACTGACTCTCGTAATCAGTCACTGATCACAAGTTACTGATTCAACTTCATCAGTTACTGGTGCAGCTGCTCAGCTCTTTTTCTTAAATCCTGTCTCAATTTTAACACACACGCAGATCGATTGCTTCTAAAACAATTAAGAAATCGATCTAGAAAAGCCAATGAGAAGAATCTCGACAGCATCTAATGTGGCGCAAGTGTGGGGCGCATTAGAAACGCAGTCAAATTCAGACCTGCGCCCGTTCAATTTTAGGTTATGTAAATGCCATATTAAACGCGGACATGGCCCTGATATGGCTCTTTCCATTATTTTAAGATAAGGCTGTAGTGTGGCAAACTTGCATGGCGCTGACAAGTGTTGTAGCGCCGGCAAGGCAATTTCTACCAGGAATCGCAATATTATTAAAAAAAAGCAAGACCCAGACAAAACGTTATTCCCAGTTCCATTCTCGTAACCCATCGGTGAGTACCAATCGATTCTCTCTACTCTTAAGAAACTAATCTACTTGCGAGTATTCTGCGGCGCTTTTGGAGCGAGACAGTTGTAGATGTATTTGTACTGAAATTAAGACGGATATGTTTATCCTGAACGATACTGAACTGAATTAATTGCGGAAAGCTGCGTTTGCAACCGCTGGCCGCCGCCGTAACCGCACCGTGTGGAACAGCGATGATTTTTACCGAGAAATCGGCATACTGTGCCCTATAAAGACCGCAAAGTGTTTCCAAATTGAAAAATAACTTATTGGATTTCTATCTCGACACAGAAACCGCATTAGGGCATTATGACTTTTTTTGTTTATCCAATTGTTTTTTCTAGCCGCGCTAATAGTAATACGATTAACACATCCCCCGCAGCGCTCGGTAAAAACCAGTATTCCAAGCGTGAAAAGAGCGCGAAATTTTCACAAATGTTAATTTAATCATTTTCACGAGTTTTTAGTTGGCTATCTCCTAGTTGCGGCATCGGTATAGCACGGTAGTGATCTTGACACGTTAATATTAACAATATTAACCTTCGATAGATAACGTGAGTAAAAGTTGCACGGCGGGTCATGTGGGGTGTCATTTGTCGAACCCACAAAATAATATTATCGACAAAAAATATTACAATCAATTTTATTGGAGAATATAAACTTTATATTGGAGAATATAAACTTTATATACTTTAAATCTGTTAAATAATTCATTTATTAATAGAAAAACGAGTCAAATTAATAATATTTCTTATTTCTTAGAATTTGAATAACAATTAGGTCATTCAGATCCCACATTATGGGGTCCGACTCGTTGGGATCTAACAGACCCTATCTGACGTTACCTATCAAAGATTATAAATAACTATCGTAGAACACAGTACCTAAAGCCTACCTAAAGCCAACATGACACTTTCTCAATCTGACAATTTAGAACGTCACCGCAAATTCGTTATCCGATGCGGCACATTATACCACATAAAAAATGGATTGGAAGTGAAAAATGCTGTCGATATTTTTGCAACGGGGTCGAGGCGGCGGTTTTCCGAGAAAGCACGCCTCAGAAGCTCGATTTTACAGTGCATTTAACGAACACGGCGCAATGTCACCAATATACACGTCTATATTTACACGCGTTCCGTATATTTATACATATCTTTTTCATCCTGACACATATTTGCCGTCTCTCTTTACCCGCGTCTCCATGGAGATCGTCCCCCCTGTAAATCGCTAAATTTATTTGACACGTCGTCGCACGCACTAATCTGTTTCACCTAAATACGCTATTTCTGCGTGAATGATTTGTGTGGAGGTGCGGAGGAATTCAGAGAGACGAGCAAAAGGATGAGAGATCCTCTCCTACCGGAGCGGACGCGCACAGATGGTCTCAGATATAAGTGGAGTACAGAACATGTCATGGCTGTCATGGTCCCTTCTTGCCCGCGTTCTCGCAAGTATATTTAGCGGGTGGAGGGTCCCCGTGTGTGCACGACGTACTTAGTCTGACTTTCTTTTGCCGCGACAGTGCTTATTTAGCGTCGCGAAATTACGACACTCGCCCGCGCCGCCGCGAGGTCTGCGAGGTCCGCGGCGTGAATACGAATAAATCGCGTTTTTAGCATTTTAGCCGATGGCCAAACGCGCATCGGTTACAGTTACAGAGATTAATTCGCTTTTTAGCTACGCAAAATGTGTTTCAAAATCTCGCTGGAGGCTTACGGGGGGAGCCACGCATCGCGTAAAGCCCCGGGACATTCGGTTTAGCGATGTTAGCATCTCATTTAACGGGCCATTGTTATAGAGGACGTTAATGCGCGCGATCGTCCAATTAATTGATAGGATCCCCGCCCGAACGTTCAAACACTTCACTCGACTCTTCGTTCAACAACAGGTTTTAAAACGCAAAAAAAATTTCCGATTCCAGATTTAATATATTTCGAGGGAGATATTTCCCAGTCTTGTTTACAATAGGCAGCGCAAATGTTCATGTTTAACCAGGTTAAACAATACAAGGTATTTAAATACAAAGTTTATATATGTATTTTAAAAGATTTAATCGCATCGCAAAGAATTACAGAGGTAACAGTACAAAATTAAAATATTTTATTAAAATACATAAATTTTTCTTGTAAAAATACTTGGCGCTGCTAGAACTCGAAATTTTAAATAAATAAGGACAACAATAAATAAAAATAATTCAGAGAAGAATGCGACGAGAGTAACAAAATGATTATCAGCGTGGTGTGTATGTGCGAGCGAGTGATATGGGTGTGCGTGACGACGGCAAATAATGCGGCTTATAATTAAGTATAGGATAAGTTTATTTATTTATTTAAAATTTTGAGGTCTAGCAGCGCCAAGTATTTTTACAAGAAAAATTTATGTATTTTAATAAAATATTTTAATTTTGTACTGTTATCTCTGTAACTCTTTGCGATGCGATTAAATCTTTTAAAATACATATATAAACTTTGTATTTAAATACCTTGTATTTCCTTGTTGGATTTAAATATTTTAATAAAATATTTGTATTTTGTATTGTTACCTCTGTAATTCTTCACCTCGAAAAAACCTAAGTAACAAGTGGTAGACCATAATCTTTGTATCTCGAAAAATACACCAAGAAAAAAAATTGATAATCCCAAGAAATATTTAATTCGATACGTTCAACTAAACATTTTAGTTAGTCAACTAGATATTAGTTGTTTGAACAATTTATTTCGTATTTTTAATCAAGAATTAATTATTTCAACTAATGTTTAGTTAACTAACTAAAATGTTTAGTTGAACGTATCGGACAAAATATTTCTTAGGATTGACAAATTTTTTATCTCAGTGTATGTTCTCTCTATAATTGGCGCTGTAATTTAAAAAGAGATATCATTTCTTTTTTGTAATTGTAATAGATCACTTGAAGCACGACTCATTTTTGATAAGGTAACGTAATTTTGTGATGTGTATCACTTGAGTTATAATTTTTTGGAAATAAAAATACTACTGCTTAAGTTTTTTCGAGATTTTTCGAGATACAAAGATTACGTCTACCACTTGTTACCGGTTTTTTTTAGGTAAATATACTACTGCTTAGGTTTTTTCGAGATTCTTTGAGATGAAAAAAGATTACGTCTACCACTTGTTACTTAGATTTTTTTAGGTATAATATTACCACTGTTTTTTTCGAGGTAACAACATACATATATACACTACTACGCGTGTACTTGGCGCCTTTCTTTACCTTTTTTTTAAAAAAGGTAATTTTGTACAGATATCATGCCTTTTTGTAGTATTACGCATTTTATAAACAGTATGTACAGGGTGTTATTTCGAGGTATAATACTACCACTGTCTTTTTAATACATATGTACTACTATGCGTGTACTTGGCGCATTTTTTTACCTTTTTTGAAAAAGGTAATTTTGTACGGATATCACGCCTTTTTGTATTCAGGCTTGATTTATAAGAATCGACTTGAAAATTCCCTAGCGGCAGAACTAAAACTATGTCATGACATAATAAAAATTCATCCAATTTTTTTATGTCTAGACATAATTTTAAGTCAGCAAATTTTTATTATGTCATGACATAGTTTTAGTTCTGCCGCTAGGGAATTTTTAAGTCGATTCTTATGAATCAAGCTTGAATTCGATATCTAGGTATCCCAGGTTGCCAATGACGGGTTCCAAATAGTGCGCTCCATAGTTTTCGGTGTCCAGGTGTAATAATACGTTGAATTCGATGTCTAGGTGTCCCACGTTGCCGATGACGAAGTCCACATAGTGCGCTCCGTAGTTTTCAGTGTCTACGTGTATTAATACCTCGAATTCGATATCTACGTGTCCTACATTCGGATTTAAAGTTTATTAATACACCTAGACACCAAAAACTACGAAGCGCACTATGTGGACCTCGTTATCGGCAACCTGGAACAAGTAAACATCAAATTCGAGGTATTATTACACCTAGACACCAAAAACTACGGAGCGCGCTATCTGGACCTCGTTATCAGCAACCTGAGACACCTAGACATCAATTTCAAAGTATTAATACACGTAGACACCAAAAACTACGGAGCGCACTATGTGGATCCCCTCATCGGCAACCTGGGACACGTGGACATCGAATTCAAGGTATTAATACACGTAGACACCGAAAACAATGGAGCTCACTATCTAGACATCGTCATCGGCAACCTGGGACACCTATACATTGCATTCAACGTATTATTACACCTGGATACCGAAAACTACAAAGCGCACTTTGTGGACCTCGTCATCGGCAACCTGGGACACCTAGAAATCGAATTTAAGGTATTAATACACGTAGACACCGAAAACTACGGAGCTCACTATCTAGACATCGTCATCGGCAACCTGGGATACCTAAACATCGAATTCAAGCTTGATTCATAAGAATCAATATATATTATATATATACTTAATTTAACTAAATAGAAATCTTCCTTCTGACCGATAAGTCTATCGACCTTTAATAATTTACCTATAGCCCAGTAAAATGACAAAATTTGGAGGAAATAATTCCTACAGGGCTGAAACTTTGTAAACAGGCTTGTTTTAGGGTACTATTTAACATATTAAAAGTCCCCATGTGTAGACGCTACGTTGCGGGCAGGGGAAGGTCCAAAAGGTCCAAAAAACCAGTTTTTCGCAAATAACTCGGAAAATATCAACTTTACGGAAATTTATGTAGATATAAAAATTGTAGCTTATAAAATTCCGCACAATTTCATTTTTTATTCAAGTCTGTACGACCAAATAGAGCAGAGATAGAATTTTTTTAAACACCGGTAGTTTTGCGACGCAACGAAAACGCGTACGCGTGTCGCGCATTTTTCGCTAATATCTCGAAAATGGACTCTCGAATTGAAAAATGTTCGAAATAAAAGTTGTAATCTAATTACGAACAATTTCGTTCTTTATTCATTTCTCTACGGCCCAAATTCGCCGCGTTATTAATTAAAAGACAATTTTCTTTTATGTTGATAGTGGATGTTTTGCATGTAAGAATCAGTATTAACTGTGAAAGTATAAGTCGTACACATATAGTATGTAGAATGAAAGTTAAAGAGAATAAAATTTTGAACATGTTGATGTATGCATGAATCCATTTTGGTAAAGATAGCTTGAAGTTAAGAGCAAAAAACATGAAAAAATGTCATTTTTGAGTGCATTTTGGAAAATAACTTTTTCTGATTGGTTGGAGGCAGTAATGTTATGTATTTTTCTTGAAGATATTTTAATTATCTTTAAAATGAGACGTCGTAGACCTTTTTTCATTGAAACGTTGATGAGTTACAGGCGTTTAAATATTGAAGAAAAAAATCAATTTTTGTTAAATTAACATTTTAGTCCAAATATATGTGGACAATAATTTTTCAAAAATTTATTTTACCTTGTTTTCATTACTTTATATATATATGAACGTGCTGGAGTAGTATAAGTCCTTCGCAAAGTATGTTTTATATAAAAAAAACAGTTCATGAATATTGCTGTATTTTTGATAAATTGTGGAAAAATTGCATTATCATTTCTTTTTTTGTAAATATCTTCGTTTCTATTAACTTTACAAAAAAACTTCAAGAGACCGAAATTAAAGCTAACAAAATTTCCTATAAAATAGAGTTTATGGCATGTAATTTTGAATGCATCGTGATGGGAAACTGGCGTTTCAAAAGACAGGTAAGTTTACGTATGTAGCATCATTATGAGTCGCCTGAAATGATGAAAAAACGTGTCCTTAACAATTTTTCTGTACTTATTGAAGTGTCAGAAGTTATTCTTGGGATCTTTCTGAATCGTTTGGTACTAGGCCGATATTTTTAGGACCGATAGTACTGTACGTAAGTACTAAAGATTGAAAAGGGCCCGAAGCCGGTATGCGGCGCGCGGCGCGGCAAACACATGTTACGACTCGTTTTATTTAAAAAATCATAACTCACGAACAAATTGACGAAGCTTAATGATCAAACACGCAAATTAAAGCTAAAAGTAGTGCGAATGAGAAAAAAATATGAGATAATTATTAATTAAATAAGAATACTTAATTTCATCGCCGCATATTTGGTAATTTTTAAATGGTACAAAAGGACTTTAAGGACTTAAAGAATGCTAGAAAAAGAATTTCTGAATAAGAAAAAACGAATTTGAAATGTGACAGATATTAGTCCAAGAGCTCGGAGCCAAAAGAGTCTCTGAAATGATAAAAGCTAGTTTTTTGATAGTCGATTACAGTACTGGTGTACATGAATATGCTCTGGTCAGTCAAGCAATCATTAAGACAGGTGTCATAGGTGAGCTGTTAAACATGTCGCGATTAACGAGTGCATCAAATGAATTGACAAAGACTGAAAGTTTTTCTGCAGGTTACACATTGCATATAAAGAAGAATTATCTTAGTCAGTCAGCTGTGTGTTAGGACGGGGGTGGTCAGTCAGGCCCGAAGCATGTATGAAAAAATAATAATGTGCAACTCATTTATAAAATCTAAAAAAATTCTTATAGGTACTTTATACGATATCAAACATAAAAAAAATAGTCAGTCAACCATTCGATAGGACAACGCCCGTCAGTCAGCGTAAAAAGTGTGAACATTGTGCGCGCGCGATCGGTGCGGCGGGCGGCGGCTCGCTCTTGTCTTCGTTATTGACTGACGTCATTCTTACTAATTTTAGTTTAAAATATAATTGAATTATTAATAATAATGTTCATAGTATTAATTTTCTATGAAAATCTGATTTTTAATTAAAAAAATGTAATTACAATCATTAAAAATAAATATTGAACAATTTAAGTACGTAAAAATTATTATAGTATTATATACAAAATTTTATTTGCAATAATGAAATTTATCAACTTCATTACCAAATTGAAATTCACGTGTACAAAATTTTATTCCATAGAATCAAATTCATTATCGGAATAATTTATATCATTGCTGTCTTCTTCTTCATTATAAATACAATGTTCCGATGTTTTTTCAGATATTTTCTCTCTCTTTCTATTTTCGCATAGAAGAAATAGCGACACTTAGTAATAGCATTTAAAAGTTTCGTTTCTTATCTGCCATCTGTTACTTTTCACCTGTCACTATACCACAAATTTTGTACACGCGAATTTCAATTTGGTAATGAAGTTGATGAATTTCATTATTGCAAATAAAATTTTGTATATAATAATATAATAATTTTTACGTACTTAAATTGTTCAATATTTATTTTCTAATGATTGTAATTACATTTTTTTAATTAAAAATCAGATTTTCATAGAAAATTAATACTATGAACATTATTATTAATAATTCAATTATATTTTAAACTAAAATTAGTAGGAATGACGTCAGTCAATAACGAAGACAAGAGCGAGCCACCGCCCGCCGCACCGATCGCGCGCGCACAATGTTCACACTTTTTAAGCTGACTGACGGGCGTTGTCCTATCGAATGGTTGACTGACTATTTTTTTTATGTTTGATATCGTATAAAGTACCTATAAGAATTTTTTTAGATTTTATAAATGAGTTGCACATTATTATTTTTTCATACATGCTTCGGGCCTGACTGACCACCCCCGTCCTAACACACAGCTGACTGACTAAGATAATTCTTCTTTATATGCAATGTGTAACCTGCAGAAAAACTTTCGGTCTTTGTCAATTCATTTGATGCACTCGTTAATCGCGACATGTTTAACAGCTCACCTGTCCTAATGATTGCTTGACTGACCAGAGCATATTCATGTACACCAGTACTGTAATCGACTATCAAAAAACTAGCTTTTATCATTTCAGATACTTTTTTGGCTCCGAGCTCTCCGACTATATTTCTTATGTAAAAAAATTAATTTTTTTTTATAATCGTAGCTCCTTCCCACCTCTTCCACCTACCTCTGAGCCATAATAGTCCTCTGTGGAATGTCAAATTTTTTTTTAACGACAAAAATATTTTAAATAGAGGAGACCGGGGCTAACTCGACATCGGGGCAAACTTGACACTAGACTTTTTGCTAATTTAAATCTATCGTAGAAACGCCTTTCCTACTGTAAATGCGTCTTTATGTGCCAGTATTATCAACGGGATTTGATGACATTCTGAGTTGTGGTGTAATTTTTAGCGCGACATAAGCGTTTTTGATGGTGAAAAGCAATTTTTCTGATCTCTCAAAAATTTCTACTCTTTTATCGAGCTTTACTCTTGCAAACCTATATGTAAGTGATTTTCATGGAAAATTTGATGCTCTATATGAATCCGATAATCGTTTTTGGATATTTTATCAAATCGAATTGCACCGGGTCATGTGGCTGCAAAAAGGCAGGGTTAAGATGTTCTGACCTCTGTGCTAATTGCAAACAGAACGCTGCCTAAATATGTTCGTATCTGACGAAATGAGCGATTCTGAATCGGATGAAGACTATTCAAATAGTGCAAATGAAGAAGAAGAAGAAGAAGACTAACAACTAATTTCCATCGTATCTCTTCTATGGAGGTTATAAATTATTTAAAAATTCATATTTCCTCGATTTTTCACTGTACAGAAATGAATAAAACACGAAATTGTTCGTAATTAGATTCTCTACAACTTTTATTTAAAACATTTTTTGATTCGAGAGTCCATTTTCGAGATATTAGCGAAAAATGCGCGACGCGCGTACACGTTTTCGTTGCGTCGCAAAACTACCGGTGTTTAAAAAAATTCTATCTTTATCTCATTTGGTCGTACAGACTTGAATAAAAAACGAAATTGTGCGAAATTTTATAAGCTACAATTTTTATATCTACATAAATTTCCGTAAAGTTGATATTTTCCGAGTTATTTGCGAAAAACTGGTTTTTTGGACCTTTTGGACCTTCCCCTGCCCGCAACGTAGCGTCTACACATGGGGACTTTTAATATGTTAAATAATACCCTAAAACAAGCCTGTTTACAAAGTTTCAGCCCTGTAGGAATTATTTCCTCCAAATCGACAAATTTCGAGTCATTTTACTGGGCTACTACTAGATCGTTCGAAATACGCGCGCGATATTGAAACTGGCGATACCTGCGCCGCCAGTGTCGAAAAAGTGAAAGAGACATTTTTTCTGATCACGTGATACTATGGCATGAGAGACGGTCGACGTAGAAGAAGTAGTATCTTAAAAATAAATTTTCACATTTGGATTTTGCGTCGCAATATCTCCGCTCGTAGGGCACGTAGCGGAATATTATGAGGAAACCCCCCCCCCCTAATTGGACCCCAAGCTATCGATCAAGCCTACTTAGAACTTGATCCGTTCACTCGTTATCGAGATCTCAACATCTCGGGTACTCGCAACCCGTCGCGTCGCATAAAAGAGTCACGGTGCGGTCTCGCTCCGCGTGTACTTGGCGCTTGATTTCAGATTTTACAGTCGAGGTATTTGCATTAATTTTAAAGTAATTATATAAAAGTCTCGCTCTAAAGCTAGAGTTTTTTTTGTTTTGCGGGCTACTTAATTCCACGGCCGTGCCCGCATATGCGACTCGCGCACGAGACGTGGAATTATTTTTGAAATTATTTTACAATTTAAAAGAATAAAAGGCAATTTTGTTACATCATTTAACTCATCGTGCTTAAGGTGGTTCGAAAGTAAACTAAAAGACTAGCCACATAAATAAAACTTTGGGAGGTTGTTCTTTAACATATAATAAACCATCTCTCAAAATTTGAGACCCTGTTGCCATGTAAATTATTGCAAACGAGCAATATAAAAAATCATTTTTTAACATAGCTCTTATGGGAAGTTATTGCATTTTTACCGGAAATGATATGATATCTTTTAAGAAAAACTAGAGATGTTAATAAAAAACTGATCACTGAAAGATAAAATCACAAGCTTTCCAGTGGTATATGAAAGGTTGTGTGTTGCCATGGATTTTTAAGAAATATTTGATCGAGAAAGTGATGACGCATGTGCGTGTCACGGAAGTAAAGTGTCATGAACACGCTAAGAGGTTAGATACGCCAGCGGGGAGACGGCGAGTCGGCTGCTAGATCAAGGCATTAATCAATCGACCTTTTATAATTATTATAAATTTATAAACTACTTATAAAAATCAATGGAAACATTACCAATATTAATAATTTTTATTTAGATAAGATGTTTAAGAAAAATTATAATGTATTTTATCAAGTTTTATGTGAGTTGTATTATTGACTAACGATGTCACTTTAGAGCCACCTTAAAGGATTTAGATAGAAATTACAAAGTCGCACTAAAATACAGTATAAAAAAAAGAGAGATTAAGGACGTTCTCTGGTGGCAGTTGTGCTCAATTCAGACGCACGGAGTAATGATATGGTTGACAACTACTTCCGTGCGCAAAAGTCTAAAACTCGTCTAGCCGCGCAGCTTTACTCGATCTGGCAACACTGCTCTCAAGGCAGGTGCATGTTTATTTCGTGCCGCGTTTCATAGGTTAGAAAATCGTCAAAGAATAGGCACCACGTCGCATAATAATCGTTTAAAAAATGGTAGATTTGTTAAAAACAAATTGGCAAAAAGAAATAGAAAAGCTGTGCAATGTATGTCTGAATCCAAGAAAAAGTGCGTGGCGGAAATTGTCAAAGAGAGATAAGATCTTGACGTTCTCTACTTAACCTATATGTCGCAGCGGTAGCAACATTGTCAAGTCTCGCAGTGATCTCTCCCTCTCCCTGCCTCCGAGCAGACGAAAATTATGTCCGATAATGTTCTTTAGACAACTATTTCTCAAAAATAAATACCGCTTGCTATATATATCGAACTTTATTGTCACACGTTACACGTAATAATATGAGGCATCTTATACTATTTTTTCAAAAAAATTCTAAGAAAACTGTACTTATTATTCATTAAAATGTCCGTGTCAAGAGAGCTCAACATAGGGATCCCGTGTTAAAAATCGGAACTTTGAAGCTGAATATCTCAAATTTTAGTACCGCAAGGGGCATTGAATAAAACGCCTACGTATAAAACGCGTTTAATTAAACATATACTGAAAGTTTAAGTTTCTAAGAAAACGATTTTGCCGGTGAACGTCCTTAAATGCGTGTACTCAAACGCAAAACATAATATGTGAATACAATTTGATATATTCCAAAAATATTATTGTAGGTACACCCCCTTACACCTTGAACACACACATTTATTTTTTCAATCGCAAATTATCGAACGTCAAATTACCCTCCTCAATTAGAAATGTGAAATCTTTCTAGTTTATCTGACATTCTCTCTAAAAGTTACAAGTTCACCGCTTCCGCCAATTACTTCAAATCATCCCGGATAAGCCGCCCCCAATCTAACGTTCTCACCAATCACTAGAGAAAGGCTCTAAACGAAAGAGATCTCGGGAAGTCCGCCGCCGGCGTAACTTTAACGAAGTAAGCGCAGTCCCTTCAAAATTCCGATTCTCTTCTATCCCCTCTCAAAAGGGGAGGAAAGTGAGTTGGATTCTGAGCCACCGATCGGCTACTGCAGCGCGCGCGCCACGTACTACCTTAAACAGCTCGAGGAGCTCCGTCTCCGTTAAAACTCTTCGAGGTCGGGTTTACGGTAAGCTTTTCAGAGTAGCGAAATTTCCCTCGAGGAGAGCGGCGCGCGGGGAACGGAGCGCTTAAGCCGCTGCGGAAACAAATCAGTGTGCAAGATAAACGGAAGTAACACACCTGGCGCGCCGCCGCCGCGCCGTATTCCTCCCTACCCGGCGCGAAATTTCGCCGCACGGCGTATCGAAAACGCAATCCGCGCTTCATTACGCCACGGTGAGTATCGTTGTCACAACCGGATCCGGCGCAATTACTTAGCGAGTGTCGGAGCGTGAAGTAACTCGCGAATATACGCCCGCGTGTATTGAACGGCAACACGTAATTCTCGCGGCAGACACGAAGGGGACTTTTACTCTCGTACGTGCGCACGGAGCTGTCTTATTTGCATCGCGGCGCGTAAAAGCGAGAAGCACGTAAAGCAAGTATTACGACAATTTACATCGTATTAACGCCTCTCCGAAGGCGGGGGGAGGGGGGAGGAGACACCGATGAGAATAATTTTGCAAACGAGCGGCGCGAATTCCGACTTTAATGACTCTCCGAGTGTTAATTCTTAAACGGCAACTGGGCAATTTAAATCCACTTTCTTGCTGTCAGGGATCTTGTACGCCTTCTGATGCACATTAATAAGATTATTCCGGCTTTCCAAGCGTGCGACCGGATTAATCATTCAGCGGCGCTTTTTGCAGCCGGGGGTTTTCCGTGGGATTTATTCGCGGCAAGTAAATTTACGAATTAATTCCACACGTACACACCTAGCACCTATTTGTAATTTACAAACAAGATCATAACTGCCACAATAGTTATTAACTTCTCATATAAATTAATAGAGCTCAAATATGTGGGAAATGTATAAATGTCGTTAACAGTTAACGTTCAACGCGAACGATTTTGTTATATTTTCTCTTGGAAAAACGCTTATTTATTTACAAACAAGATATATATATATATATATATATATATATATATATATATATCTTGTTTGTAAATAAATAAGCGTTTTTCATATAAGATTAGAAGTATACATTATTGCATCGCTTATGGAAAAGAAAGTCGTTACTTTTTGAAGAAAGCGGAGTTAGAAAAGTTACTTTTTTAAAGTAACTAGCTATCGTTACTCGTTACAGATTTAATTGACATTATTTAATCTTTATTCATTAAAGTAACGACTTCTTTTTCCATAAGCGATACAATACTTTTGATCGGTACTCTATATATATATATATATAGAGTATGGAAAAAGAAGTCGTTACTTTAATGAATAAAGATTAAATAATGTCAATTAAATCTGTAACGAGTAACGATAGCTAGTTACTTTAAAAAAGTAACTTTTCTAACTCCGCTTTCTTCAAAAAGTAACGACTTTCTTTTCCATAAGCGATGCAATAATGTATACTTCTAATCTTATATGTAAAAAGATTGGTACCATTGCTTGCAATCTTTCCTGGAAGATAATGTCGAGTATAAGAAACTTCAGACAAAAAATAATTTGCCGAAGACATGCAATGACATAGAACGATGTAGCTCCAATAACAGTCAGTCAGCGAGGCAGCAAACATTGCAATCAATCTAATGGAAAAAGAACTGACGCAGAAAGAAAAGTTTTCTTAAGAAGGAATAACGTTTCTGTCTATACGCAGCCATCCTCCACGTTTGCATGAACACCCCCTTATCGGCGTTTCCACCCCATTCCGCGTCCTAATTTAACGACAGCTCGACGGCAGTAACGGCAGTAACGCGCCCGCTATATCAATATCCGTAATTAATTGTTGGTGAAGCCGCTACTTTATTGACACCCCCGATTATCAGCGAGCACGACCGGCGCGGCGCGGCGCCGCGACGCGAAACATCTTCGTCTTCCGTAATTTGCGGTCGACCGTCGCTTTATCGCCGGCGCATCGCCTCAACCGAGCCCTCCCCGCCGTCGTTTATACACTTAAGGACTTCTATCGACACGTCCCACCGCTCATTTGAATCGCAAATACAGGGGCGTGCGCGCAGGGACGAGCGTGCCGACTCGCGACAGTTTTCGAAGATGAATACACACCTTGCTTGATGAAAGAGCGTGTCGCGCGCCGGCGCGCCGATTAATCTTTCACGTCTCCCCCGACTTTTTATCTTTCTCTCGATAAAGTAATTCGCAACTCCTCGCCACCTCTTTCGCGCGCGCCACGGTTCTATTATACATTCGTGACGGGCGGTGATCGATCCATTAAGCTTTTCGCGCCTTCTCGCTCTCGTTTTTGCACGTGAAAGCGGAGTGTGCATCTCTGCGGGAGATTGATACAATGTTTGCAACAAACATAATAATACTCCCAGAATTACGTAGTGATTTATATCTAAACTTCGTCTAACGATATATACAAGGTAGAGTACTTAAAACAAAACATTGGAATATCTCGAGAACAAGGCCCACGAAAGTCACGCCATTTTTTTAAATAAAATTATAATTTTTTTATGTAATATGATTCTTCTATTCAGCGCATACAAATATTGAAGTAGAATTATCAACAAATCAAAAATTTACGAAATATTTTACACTTTATTTTGATATATTTTGACATGAATTATAAAATATCTTGTAAACTATTAATTTTTTGATACTCGTACCTTAATACTTTTATGTACAGAATAATGAAATGAATCAATTGGTGATAACGATAACATAGTTGCTTTTCAAAAAAAGTATGTAATATTATAAGTTGCATAATTGATCCTCCTAATCAAGGAGATGAAGCAGCACGGTTGAATTTATCACAATTATACATTCCCCTTAAAAACAAAATAGACATTTCGCCATATTTCGTACAAATTAGTCAAATTTTACGAAAAGAAATCGACTAAGTAGTTTTTGTTGCCTCATTCTATACATTGTATGTACATACATATATACTAACAATAAGTCATATGAATAATTGTTTTCTTTCTTTGTTTCTCACATGGTACTATGATTTTTCCTGTGTAACCTCGCAAAGTACAGTACAATATATAACTCTAGACGTTGACACTTGTGTCTAGACTCTAAACTACTCCAGAGACTGTCCGCATATCGAGTGCTTTTTGTCTCGCGATCGAAAACAATGACACTGCACTCTCCACGCTGCGTTCACTTGGTCAGACTGGAGTTACTCTCGAACTAAAACAGTACTTTCCAAACTCTATTCAGGAAGTAGTCCTATGTGCGCACAATGCGTATCTAGTTGTTGCACTCAACTCACATGTGATCTACCAGCAAAATTTGCTACCGAAACTGAAAGTAACCTAGAAATTCATTGTTAAATATTGTTTGCGACAATCAATCTATAATTCAAACATAATCGTCGATGCACTGTTAAATATTAAAAGAAGAAATTTAAATAATTATCTTGAGTTAAATAACATTTTGTTACTTTTAACTAACTTTTAACATGTATGTCGAAATTTATTAGTTTAGCACAAAACAGTATTGTTTTAACTCCATTGGTTTAGTTAAATTTACATTGTTTTAGTTAAATTAACGATATATTGAATAGAAACAATGGCAATTTATAGAAATAATTAAAAATAATTTAAATTGAGTATAATTTGACACTACGAATTTAACAATGTAGAGTGAATTATAAAGTACAAGAGGAAAAGAAAGTATTAATCGTTTTCAACTGACTGTGGTATTTTAACTTTCTACTTATTAGTAGTAATCACACTTTTGAAAGAAAATTTCGCTCACAGTTGGTCAGTTAGTGCTAATAGCATTACTGATTTTATATTTCAAATTTTTTAAAAATTATATTTGTTTAATAGGCATAAAATTAGTAGATATGTGCATTACTTTGTAACGTTCAGTTGATAGTATAATAATAATGTACTGAATGTATGATTATGCAAGTAAGTCTCAGGCGTATTCATCGTTTTTGGAATGAATACATGAATTTATAGGAAGTTTGAACTTACGTTTGGAAATATTAAATAAGAAAGAAGGGTAACACAAATGAGAAAAAAAGCAGTTTAAAATGAATTACATGCCTATTAAGCGCAGGAATAATCAGACATGTAGGTTAAATTGTGGAATACCATAATTATACGTTCGTCGTTCGGTTCGCCGGCAAAATAAACTAAAAATAAACGACCAAAATTGAAACCATTTCAGAATAAATGCACAGCAAATCCAAGTGTGTCATTTTTATCAAGAGACACGGTAGTGTCTCGTGCCAAGTACACGCGGAGCGAGATCGACCGTGACTCTTTTACGCGACGCGACGGGTTGCGAGTACCCGAGATGTTGAGATCTCGATAACGAGTGAACGGATCAAGTTCTAAGTAGGCTTGATCGATAGCTTGGGGTCCAATTAAGGGGGGGTTTCTCTTATAATATTCCGCTACGTGCCCTACGAGCGGAGTATTGCGACGCAAAGTCCAAATGTGAAAATTTTTTAATTAAAATACTACTTCTACTACTTCTAACGCCGACGTCTTTTATGACATATATATATTCAAAATGTCACTTTCACTTTTTCGACGCTGGCGGCGCAGGTATCGCCAGTTTCGATATCGCGCGCGTATTTCGAACGATCTAGTAGGTAAATTGTTAAAGGTCGATAGACTTATCGGTCAGGAGGAAGATTTCTATTTAGCTAAATTACGTATATATATAATATATATTGATTCTTATGAATCAAGCTTGAATTCGATGTTTAGGTATCCCAGGTTGCCGATGACGAGGTACAGATAGTGCGCTTCATAGTTTTCGATGTCCAGGTGTAATAATACGTTGAATTCGATGTCTAGGTGTCCCAGGTTGCCGATGACGAGGTCCACATAGTGCGCTCCGTAGTTTTCGGTGTCTACGTGTATTAATACCTTGAATTCGATGTCCACGTGTCCCAGGTTGCCGATGACGGGATCCAGATAGTGCGCTTCATAGTTTTCGGTGTTCAGGTGTATTAATACCTTGAATGCGATGTCTAGGTGTCCCAGGTTGCTAATGACGAGGTCCAGATGATTGAAATACATGTCACTTGAGTTAAGTTAGGTAATATAATTTTGTGAAAAAGATATAAAGCTACCACTTAGGTTAGATACATGTCACTTAAGTTAAGTTAGGTAATATAATTTTGTGAAGAAGAAATTAAAGATTTCACATCTTTTTTTGAAATACATGTCACTTGAGTTAAGTTAAATAATATAATTTTGTGAAATATACATAAACGTCTAAAAATGACACATTAGACTAAAGCTCTTTTTACTTTACTAGACATCATAGACGCGCGCTTCGCGCGCGCTATTTAGCTTTAATATTACACACAACTGTCAAAATATGCTATGACAGCTGCTCACGAACTTAGCGCAGCAACAGAATCAATCAGCATCGCGGAAAAGAGCCAACAAAGCAATTCGAGACTTTCGAGAAGACTTCGAGAGATGCGAGTATCGATTTAACATGCCTTTTTTTAGAAAGGATGTGTTAAATTATGTCATTTAACACGTTTAATCGTATTAAATTAAAAGTTAATATGTTCAATCGTGTTAAATAACGTGATTTAAAACGGCAAGAAATAAGTAGAGCTTCAGCTAAAATAACACTTTGATTTGCTGTGAGGTACCGTTGAAATATTGATGTTAAGATAATTTATTGTTGCTTCAACTAAGTCCCAAAATAGCTATACCCTCCACTAATTCGACCTGATCCGATATAATTTACGTGTACGCAAACCATAAATAAACGATAAAGCGTGTAGAAGGTTTTTATGATATGGATTCGTAAAGGGATGTATATAAATGTTTATTGGATCACATGTTCATTAGATCACATTTGTGACTAGCCGTAAAATCTCGTCTGATCAAAATCATGTATCATTAATAAACCACAATAATTATTTTACATGGAATAGTTATTTAGTATTACAGAACCTCACGAGGCATCATTCAACAACTTCTTCGCTAGCAATTTTGTGAATGAATATTTAATACTGTTCAAGATAGTTTCATCTTTCGTAAACGATAAAAACTGCATAGAGTCTTTAATGATAGATATACAGCTGCTGTTTACTTCTAGGTTGGTTATCGGACAAAGTTTTCAAGTGCTCGAACTACTTACGTTTGCCTCTTACGTTTTTAGATTATAACTTTTCAGTCCAAAATCATTTTATTCTTTTAACAGTTTGTACGAGTTGCTAAAGGTCTGCAATAAAATCGCTTTTTGTAATCGCAATCGCACAGCAAAATATGAGAAATTAGTTTTTAACTACAACTACAACTATATGTGACAAAAGGATTATTTAAACAATTTATGCTGCGAGAGAACTTTCTAATTAGTACACTAGTATACGGGAATGTTCTCTTTGATGTCTAACAATTATAAAATTGTTCAAAGACAAACAAATGCAAATAACAAAACATTTACACGCATAGTATATAAAACGAATTCACTGTCGTATCGCGCTCTACGATGCTGTTCAAGTACAATCGATGAATATGTATATGTAAATTTTGTTGAAATGTACATACATTCAAATTATATGTATCTTAGGTTTCTTACAGTTATAGTGATATCAGTCTAAAGTTACTAGGGTAATGGTTTGTTTCTATTGGTAGATTACGGGTACGTTATTTTCTCTGAGTTTCCGCTCTGCGTATTATATTCTTTATAGACACCATCCTTATCGCTGAGATAAAGAATTGTGTACTCGCGATCACAACTTTCATTTTAATCTCATTGAGTTTATCTTCGACGCATCCTATCGATCCAGCACACTCTGACAAATTTGAGTGCAAGTGTCACAAAAATACTTTCCGTTTCCCGCCGCTGAAAACTGTTTTACGCGTATTGTTTCGAGAAACGGAGATTTGAACACCATTTCCGCTAAACCGGCTAAACGAAGGCGTCGTCTACAAAAACGCTACAAAGCGCTTCCACCCGCGTTCACTCTTACTCGCAATGACATCTTAAATATCTCGAGTTTCATATATCGCAACGATTTGTAGTTCCCACCGTTACGTTTCTCGTGGAAAATATGTTTTCCCACTGACACTATCAAACTGCAGCATCCGGGAAATAATATAATCGCGCTAGGTGAACGCGATGCCAGGCATTTATATCACATATACACGACGCACAAAACGACTCGTTATCATTATTCTTTCCAAAACCATCAATCATATATGAGAGAATCTTTATATTATTATACATCTTCCTACAAAAAATTGCGCGCGACAGAAAGTGACAGTTTTCAACAAATTTTAAGGATTTTCTTTCCATAAAATCTCTCTTCTCTTATACACACACGCACGTGAGAAAGAGAGAGCGCCATTATGCATTTATCTGATCATGTTCAATTTTCTGCGAAAGTTAGACGTGATTATAGATAGAGCTCTTCCGAATATTCCAAGTTACGATCGAATCAAAAATTTTCCGTTTGAAAGTTTTCCTCAGATCGAGATTCTGATCGAAACTGTCGGACGTGAATACTTTCTATTGAAACTTACAGGCCGATAATTAAATCGCAGCCATCGCCAGCGGAACGTATATCCGAATAGATGCAATCGTGTTGCTTTGTCAGGTTGACTGCACTGAAAAAAAATGGCTAGATTCAAGAAAATTATTTAAAAAACCATTGTTTTGACTATTTGCAAGAAAATTATTTTTATAATTTGAAACATTTGTGTTTTTAGAAAGAAACAAAACATTTAGTAATGTAAAAAAATTAATTCTTTAAAGTAAGTAAATGTTATTTATTAAACAAAAAGTATATACTTCAATTAAATAACTAATATTTTAAACTATAAAACGCATTACAAAATAAAAAAAATTTTGTGTTTCAAATAAATATGCAAATGTTTAAAATAAGTAAATCTTTTTTTTAAATGAATCAAAAGATTTGATTTCTACAGTAGTAATAAGAAAATATATTTTTAAACCAAAAAACTGCTATTTTGAACAAAAAAAATCATTACTAAAGTTAAAAAAGTAATTTTTTGTTTTAAGTAAATTGTTAGTTGAATTAAATAAGCAATTCATTTTATAAACCTTCAATAACAAAATATATTTTCAAATAAAAAAACTCATTTTTCAAAAAAAAATATTTTTTCAAAATAAAAAAATTTATTTTTAAATAAAAACCATGTTTACTAAATTTGAAAAACGATATCATTTTTGAAATAAATTATGTTTTTCTATATAATAAGAAAGTTAATTTATAAATCTACAGCAACAAAATATATTTTTAAATTAAAAAACCTATTTTTCAAAAAAAGAAAATGTTTGAACCAATTTGAACAAATAATTTTTAAAAGCACCACATGAAAAATAAGAATTTTAACCTAAAATAAGTGGGCAAGTAGAAACTTTTTTACAATTTTCAAGTATGCAATTTATAAATTTGCACATTGTTTCATAGTTTTTAAGTGTGCAAGTAGAAATCTGTACATTGCTTACTTTTAAGTGTGCAAGTAGAAACCTGCACATTACTTTAGTTTTTAAGTGGGCAAGTAGAAACTTTCTTACAATTTTCAAGTATGTAAATTATAAATTTGCACATTGTTTCATAGTTTTTAAGTGTGCAAGTAGAAATCTGCACATTGCTTACTTGTAGTTTTTAAGTGTGCAAGTAGAAACCTTCGCTCACATAGCTTCCTCTATGAGGAAGCTTTTATTTTCTTCAATGCATAATTATTATTATTTATTTATTTGTTTTGGCTTCCTCATAGAGGAAGCTATGTGAGCGAAGGTTTCTACTTGCACACTTAAAAACTACAAGTAAGCAATGTGCAGATTTCTACTTGCACACTTAAAAACTATGAAACAATGTGCAAATTTATAATTTACATACTTAAAAATTGTAAGAAAGTTTCTACTTGCCCACTTAAAAACTAAAGTAATGTGCAGGTTTCTACTTGCACACTTAAAAGTAAGCAATGTACAGATTTCTACTTGCACACTTAAAAACTATGAAACAATGTGCAAATTTATAAATTGCATACTTGAAAATTGTAAAAAAGTTTCTACTTGCCCACTTAAAAACTAAAGCAATGTGCAGGTTTCTACTTCCACACTTAAAAATTGTAAGGAAGCAATGTGCAAGTTTCTATTTGCACACTTAAAAACTATGAGGAAGCAATGTGCAAGTTTCTACTTGCACCATTTTTTTTGTGATAAGTTTTATTGTGACTAATATCTGTATACTAATTTATGATATACTATTACAAAAATCAATTAAATAATTAATGTTTTCACTAAAATAATCTCTACTTGTGCACTCAACGATCGGGTATCGACTCGCAAGCGCGGTTGGCTGGTGCAGCCTTGTAAAAAGGACTCGGCAATCAAGGGATTGGTGAGAGGAACGACTAATAAGAGATGCGGTATTGTGTATCGCAAGTTTAATGTGTTGCTGTGTCGAGGTATCGAGACGTTCTGAGACGAGCGGTATTCACAATAGGTAGCTAGACGGTAATTGCGAGCGCGTGAAGAGAGGGAAAGTTCGACGAATGACGCGATTCTTTCCGAGGAGCGAACGGGAAATTCGGGTAACGAGAGGTAGCTTTCGCGGAATACGTTGGATCCGACAAGGTCTCAACGATAAACACGCGGAGCGAAAACACGACGAGCAATACATCTCACGCTCGAAATCAACGGACGAGACATATAACGCGATTCCTGAACACTACTAATTGCAGATATTTTTTATTTCTATTTGATTCAATTGGTTAGTTAATTCTTCTACGGAAGTAATGTACAACTTTCTAATTTGCACACTTTAAAATTATTTTTTCTAATTTTGTATCGCGTTGTATTTTTCACTCAAGTAAGGTAGTACAATTCTTTTATTTACTCTCATTTTGATTACTATTACTCTCATTCTTCTTTAAGATTTAATTGTTTCGATCCAACTTTATATGCGATTAAACGTCTATATGCGAAGTCTATATATGGACCATGTAATCTGAACTCTCAAAGTCAACATCGATTTATTTTGATTGTTTGTTATAAGAAATTTTTTTTTAAATATGTGAATCTTTATATCTACATTTATAAAATACAATATATGTATGTATGTATGTATGTATGTATGTTTGTTCTTTATACACTCTTAAACTATTCGACCAAATTTTTACCAAAAGTATATAAAAAATCACGACAATAGATTTCCTCGTCACCCATGAGGTACTATTGTTGACGCGTTTGGAGAGGGAGACGATCACCAGGGGAAATACGACACGAAAATCCGAGGAAAGCGCGATTTTCTATGTGAATCTCTCGCTGCGGCACTCCCGTTTTACGCTGCCTTCTCGTTTATATAGTCGTTTGCAATAGACGTACCTGTCTGATACGATATCTGCGTATAATGCCTGTCTAAATATACTATTTAGACCACGTATAAAAAGTTCTTCAGGCGCGGAGAAGACGTTAGCTTAGTTCTCTCATTGTTTGTATCTAATATGCGATCAATGATCTTCCTCTCTTTCGTTCGCATCTATATCGACAAAGATCGACTCGCCTTCCCACGTACATAATCTCGCGTTATCTGTGTTCTTTCAGGACCATTCAACGAAAGTCATGTGTACGTAAGAGCAAAACAAAGATTTCATTTTGAGTTAAAAATGTTTCGAATTTCTCGCGTGCCACAGTTATAATTGAAGCGAAAAATGCGAAATAGACCATAGCTAATAATTTATCATTATTACAACAAGTCGTGTGTGTAAAAGTTGAAAATATTTAAAATTGTTGCAAAATGCAGAATAAAATGTAGCTTAATTATACATTATTTTAGAGTTTATTCTACATATTTGTGTCGTTCTGTTCTTCGTCTTGTTTTTCTTTATCATTCTTTTCGTTTTTCTTACGCTTTCGCTTCCTTGCCTCTTCCAAATCAATACTATGTCCTTTTTCTTCAATTTCTTCAACATTCTTTCTACACAACAATATATTTGTTATTAAAGTTAACAATTTTCATTCTCTAACACAATAAAATAGTTTTTTACCGTGTACGCTTTTTCTGCTTTTTTTTCAAAAATATCCTTTCGGTCATTGTTTGGCCCATTCTCGGCTTGCTCTCTTTCGTAAGCTAATAACGCATTTAGCAATACTTCGTCCACACCGTCGTCCATTACTATTTTAGAAATAGGATTAATTTATTAAATTATACATACATACAAAATGCATGTTTTATTTGTTTAAAAATTTTCATAAATATTTCGATTTGTTTAATAAATATATGTAATATTTAACCTTCCCGCGGGCGCGCCTTTTTTCATAACGAGAACGGGCCATGTACAATAATAAGATTAGAAATTTGAAAGAAAAAGGGATATTATCGTAAAATAAATATTATGCGATAAAAGTTTACGATATTTTAAAGCGTATTAGACACTAAAGAAATAACTCGAGGAACCGGGACTCAAGCCGCGCATATATAAAGAAACCAACACGCGCGTCTGCAAGAAGGTTACAAAATTCTCAGTAATTAATTTTCAATTACTTCTTCTATATTCCTCCCTTTCGTTCATGCAGTCTTCCATTTCGTCCAATCGTTAGTTGACGTGAGAAATATATAAAGAAATATATATATGTATATATATAGATATATATCCAAATCTATGTATATTACGTTTTTCTATAAGTACTAGTATTCAAAAAGGAAATATAATCTGTGAACCAAGCAACTTATTTAGTCATTTTTTTAAATTGACAATCAGAGATATCATTTCTAGATGCATACTTCCGGCCATTTTCTACTAACATTTTAGAACATTCTAAACCTATTTCCATCAAAATCTCCAGAAATTTTTTGTCACCATCACAAAACTTTCTCTATGAGGAAGCAAAATTATGGATCTTTGCTCGCGTATAAAAATAGATCTAATTAATAAAATTTTAAAGAATTATATATGAAATAGGGGTAAAAATTCGGTTCAATAGTTTTACGGATGATGTATGTTTGAACATTAATAACTTAAAAATTATTGGACCGAATTTTTAACACAAGTATATGAAATAGGGGTAAAATTTTCCGGGGAGTGCTATAGAGTGTGTATTTTTTCGTTACCGATTTTCTGGAAACCGATTTTTTTAATTTTTCTAATTCTTACGGGCAAAAAAATTAAAAAAATCGGTTTCCAGAAAATAGATAACAAAAAACTATACACTCTATAGCACTCCCCGGAAAATTCTACCCCTATTTCATATATAATTCGTTAAGATTTGCTTGATTAGTTCTGGAGTTATAGAAATTTCGGTAAATTTGGCATCACATACACACACACATACATACACACACATACATACATACAGACATTTTTTTAAATTGCAATTTTTCGACGTTTTAGAACATTCTGAATACATTCAGAAAAACAAAAAAAATTTTTTTTAACGAAAACAAAGCTTCCTCTATGAGGAAGCAAAAGAATTATACAGATTTATAATTGAAAATTGAATAATACATGTGGGTGAGCACGCCCTGACTGGCGACCCTGAGTGAGAACACTGGGATTAGAGAAACTCTGCTGAGCGGCCCTAGTTATAAGAATCGATGTTGAATTTTAATTACGCGTAAATGATACTGGCGATGCGCCGCGTAGCGGACGCGAGCCAAACTCTCGCTGCGCAAATAAATATTTATTTAAGTCAAAATATTTGATATTTCAATGTAATGTATTTATTTCATCAAAAAAAAATTTTTTATTAGTGTATCTATTCTACTTTCGAATTTCGATACTTATAGATCAGTTCAGTTCTCTTTCTGACGTCGCACGTTTGACCGTGTGTAATCGTTGTAATCATAATCGATATAGTAATCTGAATAAAACAAACTCTGATTTATCACCCGCCAACATTTACTAAATCATAATATTTTTATTTCTTTCATTGAAGAAAATATATATTTATATTTTTTTATTATTAAAGATTTTTATAATTATTTGTCTACATTAAAAATATATTTATTTTATATGCAAGTAATTAATTTACTTACTTGAAAAAATAATTTAATATATTCAGATAAGTCATTATTTTATTTGAAATAACTTATTCTTTCCATTAAGCTTTGATTTATTTATTTTAATATAATTGCATGTTTAGTAAACCAAAGTATGTATTTTTTCAAATAAAAAAATTTAGTTCGTAAATCTAATCAAATATTTATTTAATTTATGATATTAATATTTAAAAAGGCAATTTTCTTCATGTTGGAAAATAATTGCTGTTTTTAAGAAAATATTATTTAAATTAAAAATTTTATTTGAAGAAAATTAATTACTAAAATCATAATACTTTTATTTCTTTTATTGAAGAAAAAATATATTTTTATATTTTTTATTATTACAGATTTTTATAATTATTTGTCTGCATTAAAAATATATTTATTTCACGTGCAAATAATTTATTCACTTATTTGAAAAAAATAATTAAATATATTCTGATAAGAAATTAATTTATTTGAAATAACTTATTCTTTCCATTAAGCTTTTATTTATTTATTTTAATATAATTGCATGTTTAGTAAAGCAAAGTATCTAATTTTTTTAAATAAAGAAATTTAGTTCGTAAATTTAATAAAATATTTATTTAACTTGTTTTATTAATATTAAAAGAAGACAATGCTTTTCATGTTAAAAAACAAATTGCTGTTTTTGAGAAAATAATATTTAAATTAAAAATTTGTATACTTAAAAACAAAAAAATAAAATGTTAAACAAATATTTTCAATATTTAAATAAATATTTGCAAGTATAAAATAAATTTTTTATAAAGTTACAAAATATTTCTTTAAATCAAGAAAATAATACTAAAATAAATATGTTTACTTAATATAAACAAATTTTTTTTCAGTGTGTATAGGGCCCCGCCGCTAAGGACTGAATCGACGGTAAACGGCACGACGCGACTCTCTCTCCGAATCTCCTTTACAGATATTGTTTCTCTTAAAGAGTATCAAATAGAGATATCAGCCGCCAGAAAATCATGGATGCATTCGCCGAAAAATAATAACCTCAAAAGTTCAGCTTTATAATCAGCTACGTAAAAAACCTTATGGCGCATGAGGCGTCGTCATTTAAAAGAGTACGCATTCTATCAAAATTTAATTCTCTAAAGAGCTACATTTTATTCTTTTTTAATTTCCACTCTCGATGTTATCGCGTCGCGCGACTGGTCTTTTGTGTGGATTTATGGACACTATTATTTAAGAAGAAACGTCTTATAACTAGCTGCACGATATTTTTAGACGCAAGCAAGAAGGTGACTTGTCCATTTGTCATTGCGAAAATTGTGACAGAAAAATGATTCCGAGAATATCTGCTATAATTGATATATATCAATTATTTGATATATATATATATATATACTAGCTGGTTACCCGGGCTTCGCCCCGGAGGACATGTGTAATAAGACACAAAAATAGTCTCTTCCTCTCTCTCTTTCCCTCTCTCTTTCCCCCCTCTCTCTCTCTCTCTCTTTCTTTTTCTTTCTTTTTCCCTCTCTCTTTCTTTCTCTCCCCCTCCCTCTCTCTCTCTCCCCCTCTCTCTCTCTCCCTCCCCCCTCTCTCTTTCTCTCTTTCTCTCCCCTCTCTCCCTCCCTCTCTCTTGCTCTCTCTCCCTCTCCCCCCTCTTTCTCTCTTTCTCTCCATCTCCCTCTTTTTCTCTCTCTCTCTTTCTTTCCTCCTCCCTCTCTCTCTCTCTCTCTCTCTCTCTCTCTCTCTCTTTCTTCTCTCTCTTTCTCTCTAAAATGCTATAAATTGAAAATATTACTTTTTTATCTACTGAAGTTCAATTCCGTCATATACAATTCTTTGAGATTCACTCAATTATTTCCTAAAAATTTGGAAAAATTTCGTAACCAATTTCCAAAAAGATCGGTAACAAAGAACTATACAGTTTATAGCACTCCTTGGGAAATTTTACCCGTTTTATATACAATTCTTTAAAATTCGTCAAACTTCTGATACCGGTTTTCAAAAAAATCGTTAACGAAAAATGATATACTTTTTATAGCACTACTCGGAAAATTTAAACCTTGCTTTATGTACAATTCTTTGAGATTCGATTATTCGGAACCGGTTTCCAAAAAGATTGGTAACAAAAAATAGTACACTTTATAACACTCCCGGAAAATTCTATTCCTTCTTCATGTACAATTTTTTGAGATTCAATTAATTATTTTCCAAAAAATTTGAAAAATTAAAAAAACCGGTTTCCGAAAAAATCGGTAACAAAATTGTACACATCATGGCGCTCCCCAGAAAATTCTACTTCTACTTCATATACAATTCTTTAAGATTCGGTCAATAAACTCCCGAAAAATTGAAAAAATTTCGATACCGGCTTCCAAAAAGATCGGTAACGAAAAATTATACACTTTATAGCACTCCCCGGAAATTTCTACCCCTGTTTGATCTATAATTCTTTGAGATTTGGTGAATTATTTCCCGAAAATTTGAAAGAATTAGAAAAACCGGTTTCCAGAAAATCGGTAACGAAAAACTATACACATAGTGGCACTCCCCTTTAATTCTACCCCTATTTCATATACTTTTGACAAAAATTTGGTTCAGGGTTTGGGCTTGGGCGTTTGATGATCAAAAAAAGAAAAGAAATCAGTCAGTCCATTTTTCAAATCTTCCTTTTATAGATTATAGATATATTATATATATATATATATATCTATTCTATAAAGGAAGATGTCCTGACTGACTGACTGACTGACTGACTCATCACGCCCAGCCCAAACCCCTGAACCAAATTTTGTCAAAGTATATGAAATAGGGGTAGAATTTTCGGGGAGTGCCACTATGTGTATAGTTTTTCGTTACCGATTTTCTGGAAACGTTTTTTCTAATTCTTTCAATTTTCGGGAAATAATTCACCAAAATCTCAAAGAATTATAGATCACAGGGGTAGAAATTTCGGGGAGTGCCTATAAAGTGTATAATTTTTCGTTACCGACTTTTTTTGGAAGCCGGTATCGAATTTTTTCAATTTTTCGGAGTTTAATTGACCGAATCTTAAAGAATTGTATATGAAGTAGAAGTAGAATTTTCTGGGGAGCGCCATGATGTGTACAATTTTTGGTTACCGGATTTTTTTCGAAACCGGTTTTTTTAATTTTTCAAATTTTTGGAAATAATTAATTGAATCTCAAAAATTGTACATGAAGAAGGAATAGAATTTTCCGGGGAGTGTTATAAAGTGTACTATTTTTTGTTACCAATCTTTTTGGAAACCGGTTCCGATAATCGAATCTCAAAGAATTGTACATAAAGCAAGGTTTAAATTTTCCGAGTAGTGCTATAAAAAGTATATCATTTTTCGTTAACGATTTTTTTGAAAAACCGGTATCAGAAGTTTGACGAATTTTAAAGAATTGTATATAAAACGGGTAAAATTTCCCAAGGAGTGCTATAAACTGTATAGTTCTTTGTTACCGATCTTTTTGGAAATTGGTTACGAAATTTTTCCAAATTTTTAGGAATAATTGAGTGAATCTCAAAGAATTGTATATGACGGAATTGAACTTCAGTAGATAAAAAAGTATATTTTTCAATTTATAGCATTTTAGAGAGAAAGAGAGAGAAGAAAGAGAGAGAGAGAGAGAGAGAGAGAGAGAGAGAGAGGGAGGAGGAAAGAAAGAGAGAGAGAGAAAAAAGAGGGAGATGGAGAGAAAGAGAGAAAGAGGGGGAGAGGGAGAGAGAGCAAGAGAGAGGGAGGGAGAGAGGGGAGAGAAAGAGAGAAAGAGAGAGGGGGGAGGGAGAGAGAGAGAGGGGGAGAGAGAGAGAGGGAGGGGGAGAGAAAGAAAGAGAGAGGGAAAAAGAAAGAAAAAGAAAGAGAGAGAGAGAGAGAGGGGGGAAAGAGAGAGGGAAAGAGAGAGAGGAGAGACTATTTTTGTGTCTTATTACACATGTCCTCCGGGGCGAAGCCCGGGTAACCAGCTAGTATATATATATATATATATCAAATAATTGATATATATCAATTATAGCAGATATTCTCGGAATCATTTTTCTGTCACAATTTTCGCAATGACAAATGGACAAGTCACCTTCTTGCTTGCGTCTAAAATATCGTGCAGCTAGTTATAAGACGTTTCTTCTTAAATAATAGTGTCCATAAATCCACACAAAAGACCAGTCGCGCGACGCGATAACATCGAGAGTGGAAATTAAAAAAGAATAAAATGTAGCTCTTTAGAGAATTAAATTTTGATAGAATGCGTACTCTTTTAAATGACGACGCCTCATGCGCCATAAGGTTTTTTACGTAGCTGATTATAAAGCTGAACTTTTGAGGTTATTATTTTCCGGCGAATGCATCCATGATTTTCTGGCGGCTGATATCTCTATTTGATACTCTTTAAGAGAAACAATATCTGTAAAGGAGATTCGGAGAGAGTCGCGTCGTGCCGTTTACCGTCGATTCAGTCCTTAGCGGCGGGGCCTATACACACTGAAAAAAAATTTGTTTATATTAAGTAAACATATTTATTTTAGTATTATTTTCTTGATTTAAAGAAATATTTTGTAACTTTATAAAAAATTTATTTTATACTTGCAAATATTTATTTAAATATTGAAAATATTTGTTTAACATTTTATTTTTTTGTTTTTAAGTATACAAATTTTTTAATTTAAATATTATTTTCTCAAAAACAGCAATTTGTTTTTTAACATGAAAAGCATTGTCTTCTTTAATATTAATAAAACAAGTTAAATAAATATTTTATTAAATTTACGAACTAAATTTCTTTATTTAAAAAAATTAGATACTTTGCTTTACTAAACATGCAATTATATTAAAATAAATAAATAAAAGCTTAATGGAAAGAATAAGTTATTTCAAATAAATTAATTTCTTATCAGAATATATTTAATTATTTTTTTCAAATAAGTGAATAAATTATTTGCACGTGAAATAAATATATTTTTAATGCAGACAAATAATTATAAAAATCTGTAATAATAAAAAATATAAAAATATATTTTTTCTTCAATAAAAGAAATAAAAGTATTATGATTTTAGTAATTAATTTTCTTCAAATAAAATTTTTAATTTAAATAATATTTTCTTAAAAACAGCAATTATTTTTCCAACATGAAGAAAATTGCCTTTTTAAATATTAATATCATTAATAAATTAAATAATATTTGATTAGATTTACGAACTAAATTTTTTATTTGAAAAAATACATACTTTGGTTTACTAAACATGCAATTATATTAAAATAAATAAATCAAAGCTTAATGGAAAGAATAAGTTATTTCAAATAAAATAATGACTTATCTGAATATATTAAATTATTTTTTCAAGTAAGTAAATTAATTACTTGCATATAAAATAAATATTTTTAATGTAGACAAATAATTATAAAAAATCTTTAATAATAAAAAATATAAATATATATTTTCTTCAATGAAAGAAATAAAAATATTATGATTTAGTAAATGTTGGCGGTGATAAATCAGAGTTTGTTTTATTCAGATTACTATATCGATTATGATTACAACGATTACACACGGTCAAACGTGCGACGTCAGAAAGAGAACTGAACTGATCTATAAGTATCGAAATTCGAAAGTAGAATAGATACACTAATAAAAAATTTTTTTTTGATGAAATAAATACATTACATTGAAATATCAAATATTTTGACTTAAATAAATATTTATTTGCGCAGCGAGAGTTTGGCTCGCGTCCGCTACGCGGCGCATCGCCAGTATCATTTACGCGTAATTAAAATTCAACATCGATTCTTATAACTAGGGCCGCTCAGCAGAGTTTCTCTAATCCCAGTGTTCTCACTCAGGGTCGCCAGTCAGGGCGTGCTCACCCACATGTATTATTCAATTTTCAATTATAAATCTGTATAATTCTTTTGCTTCCTCATAGAGGAAGCTTTGTTTTCGTTAAAAAAATTTTTTTTGTTTTTCTGAATGTATTCAGAATGTTCTAAAACGTCGAAAAATTGCAATTTAAAAAAATGTCTGTATGTATGTATGTGTGTGTATGTATGTGTGTGTGTATGTGATGCCAAATTTACCGAAATTTCTATAACTCCAGAACTAATCAAGCAAATCTTAACGAATTATATATGAAATAGGGGTAGAATTTTCCGGGGAGTGCTATAGAGTGTATAGTTTTTTGTTATCTATTTTCTGGAAACCGATTTTTTTAATTTTTTGCCCGTAAGAATTAGAAAAATTAAAAAAATCGGTTTCCAGAAAATCGGTAACGAAAAAATACACACTCTATAGCACTCCCCGGAAAATTTTACCCCTATTCATATACTTGTGTTAAAAATTCGGTCCAATAATTTTTAAGTTATTAATGTTCAAACATACATCATCCGTAAAACTATTGAACCGAATTTTTACCCCTATTTCATATATAATTCTTTAAAATTTTATTAATTAGATCTATTTTTATACGCGAGCAAAGATCCATAATTTTGCTTCCTCATAGAGAAAGTTTTGTGATGGTGACAAAAAATTTCTGGAGATTTTGATGGAAATAGGTTTAGAATGTTCTAAAATGTTAGTAGAAAATGGCCGGAAGTATGCATCTAGAAATGATATCTCTGATTGTCAATTTAAAAAAATGACTAAATAAGTTGCTTGGTTCACAGATTATATTTCCTTTTTGAATACTAGTACTTATAGAAAAACGTAATATACATAGATTTGGATATATATCTATATATATACATATATATATTTCTTTATATATTTCTCACGTCAACTAACGATTGGACGAAATGGAAGACTGCATGAACGAAAGGAGGAATATAGAAGAAGTAATTGAAAATTAATTACTGAGAATTTTGTAACCTTCTTGCAGACGCGCGTGTTGGTTTCTTTATATATGCGCGGCTTGAGTCCCGGTTCCTCGAGTTATTTCTTTAGTGTCTAATACGCTTTAAAATATCGTAAACTTTTATCGCATAATATTTATTTTACGATAATATCCCTTTTTCTTTCAAATTTCTAATCTTATTATTGTACATGGCCCGTTCTCGTTATGAAAAAAGGCGCGCCGCGGGAAGGTTAAATATTACATATATTTATTAAACAAATCGAAATATTTATGAAAATTTTTAAACAAATAAAACATGCATTTTGTATGTATGTATAATTTAATAAATTAATCCTATTTCTAAAATAGTAATGGACGACGGTGTGGACGAAGTATTGCTAAATGCGTTATTAGCTTACGAAAGAGAGCAAGCCGAGAATGGGCCAAACAATGACCGAAAGGATATTTTTGAAAAAAAAGCAGAAAAGCGTACACGGTAAAAACTATTTTATTGTGTTAGAGAATGAAAATTGTTAACTTTAATAACAAATATATTGTTGTGTAGAAAGAATGTTGAAGAAATTGAAGAAAAGGACATAGTATTGATTTGGAAGAGGCAGGAAGCGAAAGCGTAAGAAAAACGAAAAGAATGATAAAGAAAACAAGACGAAGAACAGAACGACACAAATATGTAGAATAAACTCTAAAATAATGTATAATTAAGCTACATTTTATTCTGCATTTTGCAACAATTTTAAATATTTTCAACTTTTACACACACGACTTGTTGTAATAATGATAAATTATTAGCTATGGTCTATTTCGCATTTTTCGCTTCAATTATAACTGTGGCACGCGAGAAATTCGAAACATTTTTAACTCAAAATGAAATCTTTGTTTTGCTCTTACGTACACATGACTTTCGTTGAATGGTCCTGAAAGAACACAGATAACGCGAGATTATGTACGTGGGAAGGCGAGTCGATCTTTGTCGATATAGATGCGAACGAAAGAGAGGAAGATCATTGATCGCATATTAGATACAAACAATGAGAGAACTAAGCTAACGTCTTCTCCGCGCCTGAAGAACTTTTTATACGTGGTCTAAATAGTATATTTAGACAGGCATTATACGCAGATATCGTATCAGACAGGTACGTCTATTGCAAACGACTATATAAACGAGAAGGCAGCGTAAAACGGGAGTGCCGCAGCGAGAGATTCACATAGAAAATCGCGCTTTCCTCGGATTTTCGTGTCGTATTTCCCCTGGTGATCGTCTCCCTCTCCAAACGCGTCAACAATAGTACCTCATGGGTGACGAGGAAATCTATTGTCGTGATTTTTTATATACTTTTGGTAAAAATTTGGTCGAATAGTTTAAGAGTGTATAAAGAACAAACATACATACATACATACATACATACATATATTGTATTTTATAAATGTAGATATAAAGATTCACATATTTAAAAAAAAATTTCTTATAACAAACAATCAAAATAAATCGATGTTGACTTTGAGAGTTCAGATTACATGGTCCATATATAGACTTCGCATATAGACGTTTAATCGCATATAAAGTTGGATCGAAACAATTAAATCTTAAAGAAGAATGAGAGTAATAGTAATCAAAATGAGAGTAAATAAAAGAATTGTACTACCTTACTTGAGTGAAAAATACAACGCGATACAAAATTAGAAAAAATAATTTTAAAGTGTGCAAATTAGAAAGTTGTACATTACTTCCGTAGAAGAATTAACTAACCAATTGAATCAAATAGAAATAAAAAATATCTGCAATTAGTAGTGTTCAGGAATCGCGTTATATGTCTCGTCCGTTGATTTCGAGCGTGAGATGTATTGCTCGTCGTGTTTTCGCTCCGCGTGTTTATCGTTGAGACCTTGTCGGATCCAACGTATTCCGCGAAAGCTACCTCTCGTTACCCGAATTTCCCGTTCGCTCCTCGGAAAGAATCGCGTCATTCGTCGAACTTTCCCTCTCTTCACGCGCTCGCAATTACCGTCTAGCTACCTATTGTGAATACCGCTCGTCTCAGAACGTCTCGATACCTCGACACAGCAACACATTAAACTTGCGATACACAATACCGCATCTCTTATTAGTCGTTCCTCTCACCAATCCCTTGATTGCCGAGTCCTTTTTACAAGGCTGCACCAGCCAACCGCGCTTGCGAGTCGATACCCGATCGTTGAGTGCACAAGTAGAGATTATTTTAGTGAAAACATTAATTATTTAATTGATTTTTGTAATAGTATATCATAAATTAGTATACAGATATTAGTCACAATAAACTTATCACAAAAAAATGGTGCCAGTAGAAACTTGCACATTGCTTCCTCATAGTTTTTAAGTGTGCAAATAGAAACTTGCACATTGCTTCCTTACAATTTTTAAGTGTGGAAGTAGAAACCTGCACATTGCTTTAGTTTTTAAGTGGGCAAGTAGAAACTTTTTTACAATTTTCAAGTATGCAATTTATAAATTTGCACATTGTTTCATAGTTTTTTAAGTGTGCAAGTAGAAATCTGTACATTGCTTACTTTTAAGTGTGCAAGTAGAAACCTGCACATTACTTTAGTTTTTAAGTGGGCAAGTAGAAACTTTCTTACAATTTTTAAGTATGTAAATTATAAATTTGCACATTGTTTCATAGTTTTTAAGTGTGCAAGTAGAAATCTGCACATTGCTTACTTGTAGTTTTTAAGTGTGCAAGTAGAAACCTTCGCTCACATAGCTTCCTCTATGAGGAAGCCAAAACAAAAAAATAAATAATAATAATTATGCATTGAAGAAAATAAAAGCTTCCTCATAGAGGAAGCTATGTGAGCGAAGGTTTCTACTTGCACACTTAAAAACTACAAGTAAGCAATGTGCAGATTTCTACTTGCACACTTAAAAACTATGAAACAATGTGCAAATTTATAATTTACATACTTGAAAATTGTAAGAAAGTTTCTACTTGCCCACTTAAAAACTAAAGTAATGTGCAGGTTTCTACTTGCACACTTAAAAGTAAGCAATGTACAGATTTCTACTTGCACACTTAAAAACTATGAAACAATGTGCAAATTTATAAATTGCATACTTGAAAATTGTAAAAAAGTTTCTACTTGCCCACTTATTTTAGGTTAAAATTCTTATTTTTCATGTGGTGCTTTTAAAAATTATTTGTTCAAATTGGTTCAAACATTTTCTTTTTTTGAAAATAGGTTTTTTAATTTAAAAATATATTTTGTTTGCTGTAGATTTATAAATTAACTTTCTTATTATATAGAAAAACATAATTTTATTTCAAAAATGATATCGTTTTTCAAATTTAGTAAACATGGTTTTTATTTAAAAATAAATTTTTTTATTTTGAAAATATTTTTTTTTGAAAAAATGAGTTTTTTTATTTGAAAATATATTTTGTTATTGAAGGTTTATAAAATAATTGCTTATTTAATTCAACTAACAATTTTACTTAAAACAAAAAATTACTTTTTTAACTTTAGTAATGATTTTTTTTTGTTCAAAATAGCAGTTTTTTGGTTTAAAAATATATTTTCTTATTACTACTGTAGAAATCAAATCTTTTGATTCATTTAAAAAAAAGATTTACTTATTTTAAACATTTGCATATTTATTTGAAACACAAAATTTTTTTATTTTGTAATGCGTTTTATAGTTTAAAATATTAGTTATTTAATTGAAGTATATACTTTTTGTTTAATAAATAACATTTACTTACTTTAAAGAATTAATTTTTTTACATTACTAAATGTTTTGTTTCTTTCTAAAAACACAAATGTTTCAAATTATAAAAATAATTTTCTTGCAAATAGTCAAAACAATGGTTTTTTAAATAATTTTCTTGAATCTAGCCATTTTTTTTTAGTGCAGTCAACCTGACAAAGCAACACGATTGCATCTATTCGGATATACGTTCCGCTGGCGATGGCTGCGATTTAATTATCGGCCTGTAAGTTTCAATAGAAAGTATTCACGTCCGACAGTTTCGATCAGAATCTCGATCTGAGGAAAACTTTCAAACGGAAAATTTTTGATTCGATCGTAACTTGGAATATTCGGAAGAGCTCTATCTATAATCACGTCTAACTTTCGCAGAAATTGAACATGATCAGATAAATGCATAATGGCGCTCTCTCTTTCTCACGTGCGTGTGTGTATAAGAGAAGAGAGATTTTATGGAAAGAAAATCCTTAAAATTTGTTGAAAACTGTCACTTTCTGTCGCGCGCAATTTTTTGTAGGAAGATGTATAATAATATAAAGATTCTCTCATATATGATTGATGGTTTTGGAAAGAATAATGATAACGAGTCGTTTTGTGCGTCGTGTATATGTGATATAAATGCCTGGCATCGCGTTCACCTAGCGCGATTATATTATTTCCCGATGCTGCAGTTTGATAGTGTCAGTGGGAAAACATATTTTCCACGAGAAACGTAACGGTGGGAACTACAAATCGTTGCGATATATGAAACTCGAGATATTTAAGATGTCATTGCGAGTAAGAGTGAACGCGGGTGGAAGCGCTTTGTAGCGTTTTTGTAGACGACGCCTCGTTTAGCCGGTTTAGCGGAAATGGTGTTCAAATCTCCGTTTCTCGAAACAATACGCGTAAAACAGTTTTCAGCGGCGGGAAACGGAAAGTATTTTTTGTGACACTTGCACTCAAATTTGTCAGAGTGTGCTGGATCGATAGGATGCGTCGAAGATAAACTCAATGAGATTAAAATGAAAGTTGTGATCGCGAGTACACAATTCTTTATCTCAGCGATAAGGATGGTGTCTATAAAGAATATAATACGCAGAGCGGAAACTCAAGAAAATAACGTACCCGTAATCTACCAATAGAAACAAACCATTACCCTAGTAACTTTAGACTGATATCACTATAACTGTAAAGAACCTAAGATACATATAATTTGAATGTATGTACATTTCAACAAAATTTACATTACATATTCATCGATTGTACTTGAACAGCATCGTAGAGCGCGATACGACAGTGAATTCGTTTTATATACTATGCGTGTAAATGTTTTGTTATTTGCATTTGTTTGTCTTTGAACAATTTATAATTGTTAGACATCAAAGAGAAACATTCCGTATACTAGTGTACTAATTAGAAAGTTTCTCTCGCAGCATAAATTGTTTAAATAATCCTTTTGTCACATATAGTTGTAGTTGTAGTTAAAAACTAATTTCTCATATTTTGCTGTGCGATTGCGATTACAAAAAGCGATTTTATTGCAGACCTTTAGCAACTCGTACAAACTGTTAAAAGAATAAAATGATTTTTGGACTGAAAAGTTATAATCTAAAAACGTAAGAGGCAAACGTAAGTAGTTCGAGCACTTGAAAACTTTGTCCGATAACCAACCTAGAAGTAAACAGCAGCTGTATATCTATCATTAAAGACTCTATGCAGTTTTTATCGTTTACGAAAGATGAAACTATCTTGAACAGTATTAAATATTCATTCACAAAATTGCTAGCGAAGAAGTTGTTGAATGATGCCTCGTGAGGTTTCTGTAATACTAAATAACTATTCCATGTAAAATAATTATTGTGGTTTATTAATGATACATGATTTTGATCAGACGAGATTTTACGGCTAGTCACAAATGTGATCTAATGAACATGTGATCCAATAAACATTTATATACATCCCTTTACGAATCCATATCATAAAAACCTTCTACACGCTTTATCGTTTATTTATGGTTTGCGTACACGTAAATTATATCGGATCAGGTCGAATTAGTGGAGGGTATAGCTATTTTGGGACTTAGTTGAAGCAACAATAAATTATCTTAACATCAATATTTCAACGGTACCTCACAGCAAATCAAAGTGTTATTTTAGCTGAAGCTCTACTTATTTCTTGCCGTTTTAAATCACGTTATTTAACACGATTGAACATATTAACTTTTAATTTAATACGATTAAACGTGTTAAATGACATAATTTAACACATCCTTTCTAAAAAAAGGCATGTTAAATCGATACTCGCATCTCTCGAAGTCTTCTCGAAAGTCTCGAATTGCTTTGTTGGCTCTTTTCCGCGATGCTGATTGATTCTGTTGCTGCGCTAAGTTCGTGAGCAGCTGTCATAGCATATTTTGACAGTTGTGTGTAATATTAAAGCTAAATAGCGCGCGCGAAGCGCGCGTCTATGATGTCTAGTAAAGTAAAAAGAGCTTTAGTCTAATGTGTCATTTTTAGACGTTTATGTATATTTCACAAAATATATTATTTAACTTAACTCAAGTGACATGTATTTCAAAAAAAGATGTGAAATCTTTAATTTCTTCTTCACAAAATTATATTACCTAACTTAACTTAAGTGACATGTATCTAACCTAAGTGGTAGCTTTATATCTTTTCACAAAATTATATTACCTAACTTAACTCAAGTGACATGTATTTCAATCATCTGGACCTCGTCATTAGCAACCTGGGACACCTAGACATCGCATTCAAGGTATTAATACACCTGAACACCGAAAACTATGAAGCGCACTATCTGGATCCGTCATCGGCAACCTGGACACGTGGACATCGAATTCAAGTATTAATACACGTAGACACCGAAAACTACGGAGCGCACTATGTGGACCTCGTCATCGGCAACCTGGGACACCTAGACATCGAATTCAACGTATTATTACACCTGGACATCGAAACTATGAAGCGCACTATCTGTACCTCGTCATCGGCAACCTGGGATACCTAAACATCGAATTCAAGCTTGATTCATAAGAATCAATATATATTATATATATACGTAATTTAGCTAAATAGAAATCTTCCTCCTGACCGATAAGTCTATCGACCTTTAACAATTTACCTACTAGATCGTTCGAAATACGCGCGCGATATCGAAACTGGCGATACCTGCGCCGCCAGCGTCGAAAAAGTGAAAGTGACATTTTGAATATATATATGTCATAAAAGACGTCGGCGTTAGAAGTAGTAGAAGTATATTTTAATTAAAAAATTTTTCACATTTGGACTTTGCGTCGCAATACTCCGCTCGTAGGGCACGTAGCGGAATATTATAAGAGAAACCCCCCCTTAATTGGACCCCAAGCTATCGATCAAGCCTACTTAGAACTTGATCCGTTCACTCGTTATCGAGATCTCAACATCTCGGGTACTCGCAACCCGTCGCGTCGCGTAAAAGAGTCACGGTCGATCTCGCTCCGCGTGTACTTGGCACGAGACACTACCGTGTCTCTTGATAAAAATGACACACTTGGATTTGCTGTGCATTTATTCTGAAATGGTTTCAATTTTGGTCGTTTATTTTTAGTTTATTTTGCCGGCGAACCGAACGACGAACGTATAATTATGGTATTCCACAATTTAACCTACATGTCTGATTATTCCTGCGCTTAATAGGCATGTAATTCATTTTAAACTGCTTTTTTTCTCATTTGTGTTACCCTTCTTTCTTATTTAATATTTCCAAACGTAAGTTCAAACTTCCTATAAATCATGTATTCATTCCAAAAACGATGAATACGCCTGAGACTTACTTGCATAATCATACATTCAGTACATTATTATTATACTATCAACTGAACGTTACAAAGTAATGCACATATCTACTAATTTTATGCCTATTAAACAAATATAATTTTTAAAAAATTTGAAATATAAAATCAGTAATGCTATTAGCACTAACTGACCAACTGTGAGCGAAATTTTCTTTCAAAAGTGTGATTACTACTAATAAGTAGAAAGTTAAAATACCACAGTCAGTTGAAAACGATTAATACTTTCTTTCCTCTTGTACTTTATAATTCACTCTACATTGTTAAATTCGTAGTGTCAAATTATACTCAATTTAAATTATTTTTAATTATTTCTATAAATTGCCATTGTTTCTATTCAATATATCGTTAATTTAACTAAACAATGTAAATTTAACTAAACCAATGGAGTTAAAACAATACTGTTTTGTGCTAAACTAATAAATTTCGACATACATGTTAAAAGTTAGTTAAAAGTAACAAAATGTTATTTAACTCAAGATAATTATTTAAATTTCTTCTTTTAATATTTAACAGTGCATCGACGATTATGTTTGAATATAGATTGATTGTCGCAAACAATATTTAACAATGAATTTCTAGGTTACTTTCAGTTTCGGTAGCAAATTTTGCTGGTAGATCACATGTGAGTTGAGTGCAACAACTAGATACGCATTGTGCGCACATAGGACTACTTCCTGAATAGAGTTTGGAAAGTACTGTTTTAGTTCGAGAGTAACTCCAGTCTGACCAAGTGAACGCAGCGTGGAGAGTGCAGTGTCATTGTTTTCGATCGCGAGACAAAAAGCACTCGATATGCGGACATCTCTGGAGTAGTTTAGAGTCTAGACACAAGTGTCAACGTCTAGAGTTATATATTGTACTGTACTTTGCGAGGTTACACAGGAAAAATCATAGTACCATGTGAGAAACAAAGAAAGAAAAACAATTATTCATATGACTTATTGTTAGTATATATGTATGTACATACAATGTATAGAATGAGGCAACAAAAACTACTTAGTCGATTTCTTTTCGTAAAATTTGACTAATTTGTACGAAATATGGCGAAATGTCTATTTTGTTTTTAAGGGGATGTATAATTGTGATAAATTCAACCGTGCTGCTTCATCTCCTTGATTAGGAGGATCAATTATGCAACTTATAATATTACATACTTTTTTTGAAAAGCAACTATGTTATCGTTATCACCAATTGATTCATTTCATTATTCTGTACATAAAAGTATTAAGGTACGAGTATCAAAAAATTAATAGTTTACAAGATATTTTATAATTCATGTCAAAATATATCAAAATAAAGTGTAAAATATTTCGTAAATTTTTGATTTGTTGATAATTCTACTTCAATATTTGTATGCGCTGAATAGAAGAATCATATTACATAAAAAAATTATAATTTTATTTAAAAAAATGGCGTGACTTTCGTGGGCCTTGTTCTCGAGATATTCCAATGTTTTGTTTTAAGTACTCTACCTTGTATATATCGTTAGACGAAGTTTAGATATAAATCACTACGTAATTCTGGGAGTATTATTATGTTTGTTGCAAACATTGTATCAATCTCCCGCAGAGATGCACACTCCGCTTTCACGTGCAAAAACGAGAGCGAGAAGGCGCGAAAAGCTTAATGGATCGATCACCGCCCGTCACGAATGTATAATAGAACCGTGGCGCGCGCGAAAGAGGTGGCGAGGAGTTGCGAATTACTTTATCGAGAGAAAGATAAAAGTCGGGGGAGACGTGAAAGATTAATCGGCGCGCCGGCGCGCGACACGCTCTTTCATCAAGCAAGGTGTGTATTCATCTTCGAAAACTGTCGCGAGTCGGCACGCTCGTCCCTGCGCGCACGCCCCTGTATTTGCGATTCAAATGAGCGGTGGGACGTGTCGATAGAAGTCCTTAAGTGTATAAACGACGGCGGGGAGGGCTCGGTTGAGGCGATGCGCCGGCGATAAGCGACGGTCGACCGCAAATTACGGAAGACGAAGATGTTTTCGCGTCGCGGCGCCGCGCCGCGCCGGTCGTGCTCGCTGATAATCGGGGGTGTCAATAAAGTAGCGGCTTCACCAACAATTAATTACGGTATTGATTGATAGCGGGCGCGTTACTGCCGTTACTGCCGTCGAGCTGTCGTTAAATTAGGACGCGGAATGGGGTGGAAACGCCGATAAGGGGTGTTCATGCAAACGTGGAGGATGGCTGCGTATAGACAGAAACGTTATTCCTTCTTAAGAAAACTTTTCTTTCTGCGTCAGTTCTTTTTTCATTAGATTGATTGCAATGTTTGCTGCCTCGCTGACTGACTGTTATTGGAGCTACATCGTTCTATGTCATTGCATGTCTTCGGCAAATTATTTTTTGTCTGAAGTTTCTTATACTCGACATTATCTTCCAGAAAGATTGCAAGCAATGGTACCAATCTTTTTACATATAGATTAGAAGTATACATTATTGCATCGCTTATGGAAAAGAAAGTCGTTACTTTTTGAAGAAAGCGGAGTTAGAAAAGTTACTTTTTTAAAGTAACTAGCTATCGTTACTCGTTACAGATTTAATTGACATTATTTAATCTTTATTCATTAAAGTAACGACTTCTTTTCCATACTCTATATATATATATATAGAGTACCGATCAAAAGTATTGTATCGCTTATGGAAAAGAAGTCGTTACTTTAATGAATAAAGATTAAATAATGTCAATTAATCTGTAACGAGTAACGATAGCTAGTTACTTTTAAAAAAGTAACTTTTCTAACTCCGCTTTCTTCAAAAAGTAACGACTTTCTTTCCATAAGCGATGCAATAATGTATACTTCTAATCTTATATGAAAAACGCTTATTTATTTACAAACAAGATATATATGATATATATATATATATATATATATATATCTTGTTGTAAATAAATAAGCGGTTATTTATTTACAAACAAGATATATATATATATATATATATATATATATATATATATATCTTGTTTGTAAATAATAAGCGTTTTTCCAGAGAAAATATAACAAAATCGTTCGCGTTGAACGTTAACTGTTAACGACATTTATACATTTCCCACATATTTGAGCTCTATTAATTTATATGAGAAGTTAATAACTATTGTGGCAGTTATGATCTTGTTTGTAAATTACAAATAGGTGCTAGGTGTGTACGTGTGGAATTAATTCGTAAATTTACTTGCCGCGAATAAATCCCACGGAAAACCCCCGGCTGCAAAAAGCGCCGCTGAATGATTAATCCGGTCGCACGCTTGGAAAGCCGGAATAATCTTATTAATGTGCATCAGAAGGCGTACAAGATCCCTGACAGCAAGAAAGTGGATTTAAATTGCCCAGTTGCCGTTTAAGAATTAACACTCGGAGAGTCATTAAAGTCGGAATTCGCGCCGCTCGTTTGCAAAATTATTCTCATCGGTGTCTCCTCCCCCCCCCCCCGCCTTCGGAGAGGCGTTAATACGATGTAAATTGTCGTAATACTTGCTTTACGTGCTTCTCGCTTTTACGCGCCGCGATGCAAATAAGACAGCTCCGTGCGCACGTACGAGAGTAAAAGTCCCCTTCGTGTCTGCCGCGAGAATTACGTGTTGCCGTTCAATACACGCGGGCGTATATTCGCGAGTTACTTCACGCTCCGACACTCGCTAAGTAATTGCGCCGGATCCGGTTGTGACAACGATACTCACCGTGGCGTAATGAAGCGCGGATTGCGTTTTTCGATACGCCGTGCGGCGAAATTTCGCGCCGGGTAGGGAGGAATACGGCGCGGCGGCGGCGCGCCAGGTGTGTTACTTCCGTTTATCTTGCACACTGATTTGTTTCCGCAGCGGCTTAAGCGCTCCGTTCCCCGCGCGCCGCTCTCCTCGAGGGAAATTTCGCTACTCTGAAAAGCTTACCGTAAACCCGACCTCGAAGAGTTTTAACGGAGACGGAGCTCCTCGAGCTGTTTAAGGTAGTACGTGGCGCGCGCGCTGCAGTAGCCGATCGGTGGCTCAGAATCCAACTCACTTTCCTCCCCTTTTGAGAGGGGATAGAAGAGAATCGGAATTTTGAAGGGACTGCGCTTACTTCGTTAAAGTTACGCCGGCGGCGGACTTCCCGAGATCTCTTTCGTTTAGAGCCTTTCTCTAGTGATTGGTGAGAACGTTAGATTGGGGGCGGCTTATCCGGGATGATTTGAAGTAATTGGCGGAAGCGGTGAACTTGTAACTTTTAGAGAGAATGTCAGATAAACTAGAAAGATTTCACATTTCTAATTGAGGAGGGTAATTTGACGTTCGATAATTTGCGATTGAAAAAATAAATGTGTGTGTTCAAGGTGTAAGGGGTGTACCTACAATAATATTTTTGGAATATATCAAATTGTATTCACATATTATGTTTTTGCGTTTGAGTACACGCATTTAAGGACGTTCACCGGCAAAATCGTTTTCTTAGAAACTTAAACTTTCAGTATATGTTTAATTAAACGCGTTTTATACGTAGGCGTTTTATTCAATGCCCCTTGCGGTACTAAAATTTGAGATATTCAGCTTCAAAGTTCCGATTTTTAACACGGGATCCCTATGTTGAGCTCTCTTGACACGGACATTTTTAATGAATAATAAGTACAGTTTTCTTAGAATTTTTTTTGAAAAAATAGTATAAGATGCCTCATATTATTACGTGTAACGTGTGACAATAAAGTTCGATATATATAGCAAGCGGTATTTATTTTTGAGAAATAGTTGTCTAAAGAACATTATCGGACATAATTTTCGTCTGCTCGGAGGCAGGGAGAGGGAGAGATCACTGCGAGACTTGACAATGTTGCTACCGCTGCGACATATAGGTTAAGTAGAGAACGTCAAGATCTTATCTCTCTTTGACAATTTCCGCCACGCACTTTTTCTTGGATTCAGACATACATTGCACAGCTTTTCTATTTCTTTTTGCCAATTTGTTTTTACAAATCTACCATTTTTTAAACGATTATTATGCGACGTGGTGCCTATTCTTTGACGATTTTCTAACCTAATGAAACGCGGCACGAAATAAACATGCACCTGCCTTGAGAGCAGTGTTGCCAGATCGAGTAAAGCTGCGCGGCTAGACGAGTTTTAGACTTTTGCACACGGAAGTAGTTGTCAACCATATCATTACTCCGTGCGTCTGAATTGAGCACAACTGCCACCAGAGAACGTCCTTAATCTCTCTTTTTTTTATACTGTATTTTAGTGCGACTTTGTAATTTCTATCTAAATCCTTTAAGGTGGCTCTAAAGTGACATCGTTAGTCAATAATACAACTCACATAAACTTGATAAAATACATTATAATTTTTCTTAAACATCTTATCTAAATAAAAATTATAATATTGGTAATGTTTTCCATTGATTTTTATAAGTAGTTTATAAATTTATAATAATTATAAAAGGTCGATTGATTAATGCCTTGATCTAGCAGCCGACTCGCCGTCTCCCCGCTGGCGTATCTAACCTCTTAGCGTGTTCATGACACTTTACTTCCGTGACACGCACATGCGTCATCACTTTCTCGATCAAATATTTCTTAAAAATCCATGGCAACACACAACCTTTCATATACCACTGGAAAGCTTGTGATTTTATCTTTCAGTGATCAGTTTTTTATTAACATCTCTAGTTTTTCTTAAAAATATATCATATCATTTCCGGTAAAAAATGCAATAACTTCCCATAAGAGCTATGTTAAAAAATGATTTTTTATATTGCTCGTTTGCAATAATTTACATGGCAACAGGGTCTCAAATTTTGAGAGATGGTTTATTATATGTTAAAGAACAACCTCCCAACCTCCGTTTTATTTATGTGGCTAGTTCTTTTTAGTTTACTTTCGAACCACCTTAAGCACGATGAGTTAAATGATGTAACAAAATTGCCTTTTATTCTTTTAAATTGTAAAATAATTTCAAAAATAATTCCACGTCTCGTGCGCGAGTCGCATATGCGGGCACGGCCGTGGAATTAAGTAGCCCGCAAAACAAAAAAAACTCTAGCTTTAGAGCGAGACTTTTATATAATTACTTTAAAATTAATGCAAATACCTCGACTGTAAAATCTGAAATCAAGCGCCAAGTACACGCGGAGCGAGACCGCACCGTGACTCTTTTATGCGACGCGACGGTTGCGAGTACCCGAGATGTTGAGATCTCGATAACGAGTGAACGGATCAAGTTCTAAGTAGGCTTGATCGATAGCTTGGGGTCCAATTAGGGGGGGGGGTTTCCTCATAATATTCCGCTACGTGCCCTACGAGCGGAGATATTGCGACGCAAAATCCAAATGTGAAAATTTATTTTTAAGATACTACTTCTTCTACGTCGACCGTCTCTCATGCCATAGTATCACGTGATCAGAAAAAATGTCTCTTTCACTTTTTCGACACTGGCGGCGCAGGTATCGCCAGTTTCAATATCGCGCGCGTATTTCGAACGATCTAGTAGTAGCCCAGTAAAATGACTCGAAATTTGTCGATTTGGAGGAAATAATTCCTACAGGGCTGAAACTTTGTAAACAGGCTTGTTTTAGGGTATTATTTAACATATTAAAAGTCCCCATGTGTAGACGCTACGTTGCGGGCAGGGGAAGGTCCAAAAGGTCCAAAAAACCAGTTTTTCGCAAATAACTCGGAAAATATCAACTTTACGGAAATTTATGTAGATATAAAAATTGTAGCTTATAAAATTTCGCACAATTTCGTTTTTTATTCAAGTCTGTACGACCAAATGAGATAAAGATAGAATTTTTTTAAACACCGGTAGTTTTGCGACGCAACGAAAACGTGTACGCGCGTCGCGCATTTTTCGCTAATATCTCGAAAATGGACTCTCGAATCAAAAAATGTTTTAAATAAAAGTTGTAGAGAATCTAATTACGAACAATTTCGTGTTTTATTCATTTCTGTACAGTGAAAAATCGAGGAAATATGAATTTTTAAATAATTTATAACCTCCATAGAAGAGATACGATGGAAATTATAGTT